>JARNME010000366.1:0-116142 GCA_030179655.1 Scaptomyza flava | reverse complement strand
ATGTATGTAAAACTTGTTTTTATGTATATTAAACATTAGTATAATTATTTAATGTTTTCAGGACATAGAAGACTTTGATTCAGAGGAATATTTGATGGAGATCCCCTGTACCCCTGAGGTCAGCGACAGTGGATCACCTTCACCTTTACCAGGAGTGTCATCCAGGAAGGTTTGTTTTTTTAATGAAACTTGATGTGTGGGATTTAACTTGTTTCGCTCAACTTGTTTAATCAATAAAGAAACGCAATCCATTATCCGATGACATTAAAGGAGTGAAGGCGTTGATCGAAAGCCGCATGAGCGCGAAGACGGAGTACGATTCCCTTGGAGCACTAATAGCCTCACAGCTCAAACGCATTAAAAGTGAGACAATTCGCGAGGACACCTGCTGGAAAATCCAAACAGTTTTGCGAGAAGCGTTGGTAAATGATAGACAGTTTGTCGAGCAAAGTGATGTACTGCAAAACAGCTTAAACATGGCTTTCGATTCTCAATAATTCTTTTAAAAAAAATTTTCTATTTTTAATTTTTGGTTTATTATTTAGTTATTAAAATGAAATTAAATGCTTTGGTTAATGGTGCAATTGATTTTATTATTAATAAATAAAAAGGTTATTAATGTTGTAAACATGCATTTTCATTTTTACAATTTATTTTCTTGCCAATCAACTTGGCCTTCATTATTAAAATACTCCTCGAATCCTTCTCTGACTTTTTCGGCAATACCCCTAGCATTTCGGGCACGTATGGACGTATGCTCATTGTCAGCCTGAGCTCCTTCTTCCACTGGTATTTGAGCATATCCAGAGTTTTTAATCATAAGCAAATTATGCAAGACGCAGCATGCCTTTGTTAACATTTCCACGCTTTCTACCGACAAGTTTATGCGTTGCTGAAAAATTCTAAACCTGTTTGATAGAATACCAAACGCGTGCTCCACAACATGCCGCGCACGAGAAAGCCGAACATTGAAAATTTGCCATTCCTTTATATTTGTTCGACTGGAATAGGGTTTCATTAAATGCTTTCCCAGAGCAAAAGCGTCATCTGCAACAATGACGTATGGAAGTCGCCGTCCATTTCCAATAATCTTGTCTGCTGGGAACACATTGCTGGCATTGTCCAAGATAGGCTTTAAGTCACTTTGTAAAAGGACTCCTGCGTCATGCGTCCGTCCATTGCAGCCCACATTTATATAAATAAATTTGCAGCTTGCGTCCACTAATGCAAGCAAAACAATACTGTGTGTTCCTTTGTAATTGTAATAAAAGGAGCCGTCAGTTCGCTTGGCTTGGAATACAATATGTTTCCCATCCAGCGCACCCAAGCAGTGGGGAAATTGCCATTTTAGTGCAAACTCCTCTGCAATATTTTCCCAATCCTGGGGAGTACTTGGAAACTGAAATAAGCACATATGTTATGATTAATAATAATTAACAGATTAATTTATTTTCACAAACCTTTAACTGAGTGCCTCGGAAATGCTTCCAAATTGCAGAGCACACTTCGGGCACTGCACGGCACAGGAATGATTCCGAGAGCCTAGTTTGAAAGCTGGTGCTTGTGTAGGTTTCTCCCGTTGCAAGAAAACGCCAGTTTTTCATCTGCGGCAATGGCTTTGCGCATGATGGTGTCTTGCTTTACAATATCTCCTTGGATGGTCGTTAAAATAAACTTAAATGTTTCTTCATCCATCCGTATGTAGGAATACAATGAAGTCATATCGCTTGTGAGCTCTTTCATTAAAAATGTAAATGAGCTGTGGTCTGGTCTCTTCTGCCGCCATTGCCTGACCCACTCCCTGCCCTTTCGCTTGTTTGCCGTAGCTAACGCAGTTTCACAGCAATCCAGCAATTTCAAAACAATTTCCATATCTGCTTCGCAATCAAAATCCGATTCCTCAACCGCCATAGCTGTCGCACTCAAAAGTTCTTTCACTGAATCCATTTTATTTACTTGGTAATTCTTGAATCAATTGTATGTTAAAACATAAAACAATCGATAGCAAAAATATATGTTTATCGTCACTAAATTTAAAACAGAGTTGCATTTACAAAGAAAATGCTGCATGAAAAAACTTCATCGTGTAAATGCGACCAGATTTGCGAAGATGTTTTAAAACAGAATGAAAAAAAACTTCATGAAACAAGTGGAAACGTTGCAGTCGGACGCAACCGACTGCGGTATACTCGATACCAGTATTAAAAATTTTGATGCCCATCCATGTGGGATGTCAATTGCTATCTTCATACCAAATTTGGTGACTCTAGCTCAAAGTTTGTAAAAGTGGGGAAAGGGGGACTGGGGGCGGTATGGTTGGGCGTGGCATTCAAATTTTTGGTGCAGATCTATGTGGAATGTCAATTGCTATCTTCATACCAAATTTGGTGACTCTAGCTCGAAGTTTGTATAAAGTGGGGAAAGGGGGCTGCGGGCGGTATGGTTGGGCGTGGCATCCAAATTTTTGCTGCAGATCCTTGTGGAATGTCAAATGCTACCTTCATACCAAATTTGGTGACTCTAGTTCGAAGCATGTAAAAGGTGGTGAAAGGAGGGCTATGGGGCTTGGGGCGGTATGGGTGGGCGTGGCATTCAAATTTTTGCTTCCGATCCATGTGGGATGTCAAATGCTCTCTTCATACCAAATTTGGTGAACCTAGCTCAAAGTTTGTAAAAGTGGGGAAAGGGGGGCTGGGGGCGGTATGGTTGGGCGTGGTATTCAAATTTTTGGTGCCGATCTATGTGGGATGTCAATTGCTATCTTCATACCAAATTTGGTGACTCTAGCTCGAAGTGTGTATAAAGTGGGGAAAGGGGGGCTGCGGGCGGTATGGTTGGGCGTGGCATCCAAATTTTTGCTGCAGATCCTTGTGGAATGTCAAATGCTACCTTCATAACATATTTGGTGACTCTAGCTCGAAGTTTGTATAAAGTGGGGAAAGGGGGGCTGCGGGCGGTATGGTTGGGCGTGGCATCCAAATTTATGCTGCAGATTCTTGTGGAATGTCAAATGCTACCTTCATACCAAATTTGGTGACTCTAGCTCGAAGTTTGTATAAAGTGGGGAAAGGGGGGCTGCGGGTGGTATGGTTGGGCGTGGCATGCAAATTTTTGCTGCAGATCCTTGTGGAATGTCAAATGCTACCTTCATACCAAATTTGGTGACTCTAGTTCGAAGCATGTGAAATGTGGTGAAAGGAGGGCTATGGGGCTTGGGGCGGTATGGGTGGGCGTGGCATTCAAATTTTTGCTTCCGATCCATGTGGGATGTCAAATGCTCTCTTCATACCAAATTTGGTGACTCTAGCTCAAAGTTTGTAAAAGTGGGGAAAGGGGGGCTGGGGGCGGTATGGTTGGGCGTGGTATTCAAATTTTTGGTGCCGATCTATGTGGGATGTCAATTGCTATCTTCATACCAAATTTGGTGACTCTAGCTCGAAGTGTGTATAAAGTGGGGAAAGGGGGGCTGCATGCGGTATGGTTGGGCGTGGCATCAAAATTTTTGCTGCAGATCCTTGTGGAATGTCAAATGCTACCTTCATAACAAATTTGGTGACTCTAGCTCGAAGTTTGTATAAAGTGGGGAAGGGGGGCTGCGGGCGGTATGGTTGGGCGTGGCATCCAAATTTTTGCTGCAGATCCTTGTGGAATGTCAAATGCTACCTTCATACCAAATTTGGTGACTCTAGCTCGAAGTTTGTATAAAGTGGGGAAAGGGGGGCTGCGGGCGGTATGGTTGGGCGTGGCATCGAAATTTTTGCTGCAGATCCTTGTGGAATGTCAAATGCTACCTTCATAACAAATTTGGTGACTCTAGCTCAAAGTTTGTAAAAGTGGGGAAAGGGGGGCTGGGGGCGGTATGGTTGGGCGTGGTATTCAAATTTTTGGTGCCGATCTATGTGGGATGTCAATTGCTATCTTCATACCAAATTTGGTCACTCTAGCTCGAAGTTTGTAAAAAGTCGGGAAAGGGGGGCTGCGGGTGGTATGGTTGGGCGTGGCATCCAAATTTTTGCTGCAGATCCTTGTGGAATGTCAAATGCTACCTTCATACCAAAATTGGTGACTCTAGCTCGAAGTTTGTATAAAGTGGGGAAAGGGGGGCTGCGAGCGGTATGGTTGGGCGTGGCATCCAAATTTTTGCTGCAGATCCTTATGGAATGTCAAATGCTACCTTCATAACAAATTTGGTGACTCTAGCTCAAAGTTTGTAAAAGTAGGGAAAGGGGGGCTGGGGGCGGTATGATTGGGCATGGTATTCAAATTTTTGTGCCGATCTATGTGGGATGTCAATTGCTATCTTCATACCAAATTTGGTGACTCTAGCTCGAAGTTTGTATAAAGTGGGGAAAGGGGAGCTGGGGGCGGTATGGTTGGGCGTGGCATCCAAATTTTTGCTGCAGATCCTTGTGGAATGTCAAATGCTACCTTCATAACAAATTTGGTGACTCTAGCTCAAAGTTTGTAAAAGTGGGGAAAGGGGGGCTGGGGGCGGTATGGTTGGGCGTGGTATTCAAATTTTTGGTGCCGATCTATGTGGGATGTCAATTGCTATCTTCATACCAAATTTGGTGACTCTAGCTCGAAGTTTGTATAAAGTGGGGAAAGGGGGGCTGCGGGCGGTATGGTTGGGCGTGGCATCCAAATTTTTGCTGCAGATCCTTGTGGAATGTCAAATGCTACCTTCATACCAAATTTGGTGACTCTAGCTCGAAGTTTGTATAAAGTGGGGAAAGGGGGGCTGCGGGCGGTATGGTTGGGCGTGGCATCCAAATTTTTGCTGCAGATCCTTGTGGAATGTCAAATGCTACCTTCATACCAAATTTGGTGACTCTAGCTCGAAGTTTGTATAAAGTGGGGAAAGGGGGGCTGCGGGCGGTATGGTTGGGCGTGGCATCCAAATTTTTGCTGCAGATCGTTGTGGAATGTCAAATGCTACCTTCATAACAAATTTGGTGACTCTAGCTCAAAGTTTGTAAAAGTGGGGAAAGGGGGGCTGCGGGCGGTATGGTTGGGCGTGGCATCCAAATTTTTGCTGCAGATCCTTGTGGAATGTCAAATGCTACCTTCATACCAAATTTGGTGACTCTAGCTCGAAGTTTGTATAAAGTGGGGAAAGGGGGGCTGCGGGCGGTATGGTTGGGCGTGGCATCCAAATTTTTGCTGCAGATCCTTGTGGAATGTCAAATGCTACCTTCATAACATATTTGGTGACTCTAGCTCGAAGTTTGGACAAGTGGGGAAAGGGGGGCTGCGGGCGGTATGGTTGGGCGTGGCATCCAAATTTTTGCTGCAGATCCTTGTGGAATGTCAAATGCTACCTTCATACCAAATTTGGTGACTCTAGCTCGAAGCATGTAAAAGGTGGTGAAAGGGGGGCTGCGGGCGGTATGGTTGGGCGTGGCATACAAATTTTTGCTGCAGATCCTTGTGGAATGTCAAATGCTACCTTCATACCAAATTTGGTGACTCTAGCTCGAAGTTTGTATAAAGTGGGGAAAGGGGGGCTGGGGGCGGTATGGTTGGGCGTGGTATTCAAATTTTTGGTGCCGATCTATGTGGGATGTCAATTGCTATCTTCATACCAAATTTGGTGACTCTAGCTCGAAGTTTGTATAAAGTGGGGAAAGGGGGCTGCGGGCGGTATGGTTGGGCGTGGCATCCAAATTTTTGCTGCAGATCCTTGTGGAATGTCAAATGCTACCTTCATACCAAATTTGGTGACTCTAGCTCGAAGTTTGTATAAAGTGGGGAAAGGGGGGCTGCGAGCGGTATGGTTGGGCGTGGCATCCAAATTTTTGCTGCAGATCCTTGTGGAATGTCAAATGCTACCTTCATACCAAATTTGGTGACTCTAGCTCGAAGTTTGTATAAAGTGGGGAAAGGGGGGCTGGGGGCGGTATGGTTGGGAGTGGTATTCAAATTTTTGGTGCCGATCTATGTGGGATGTCAATTGCTATCTTCATACCAAATTTGGTGACTCTAGCTCGAAGTTTGTATAACGTGGGAAAGGGGGGCTGCGGGCGGTATGGTTGGGCGTGGCATCCAAATTTTTGCTGCAGATCCTTGTGGAATGTCAAATGCTACCTTCATAACAAATTTGGTGACTCTAGCTCAAAGTTTGTAAAAGTGGGGAAAGGGGGGCTGGGGGCGGTATGGTTGGGCGTGGTATTCAAATTTTTGGTGCCGATCTATGTGGGATGTCAATTGCTATCTTCATACCAAATTTGGTGACTGTAGCTCGAAGTTTGTATAAAGTGGGGAAAGGGGGGCTGCGGGCGGTATGGTTGGGCGTGGTATTCAAATTTTTGTTGCCGATCTATGTGGGATGTCAATTGCTATCTTCATACCAAATTTGGTGACTCTAGCTCGAAGTTTGTATAAAGTGGGGAAAGGGGGGCTGCGGGCGGTATGGTTGGGCGTGGCATCCAAATTTTTGCTGCAGATCCTTGTGGAACGTCAAATGCTACCTTCATACCAAATTTGGTGACTCTAGCTCGAAGTTTGTATAAAGTGAGGAAAGGGGGGCTGGGGGCGGTATGGTTGGGCGTGGCATCCAAATTTTTGCTGCAGATCCTTGTGGAATGTCAAATGCTACCTTCATACCAAATTTGGTGACTCTAGCTCGAAGCATGTAAAAGGTGGTGATAGGGGGGCTATGGGGCTTGGGGCGGTATGGGTGGGCGTGGCTTTCAAATTTTTGCTGCCGATCCATGTGGGATGTCAATTGCTCTCTTCATACCAAATTTGGTGACTCTAGCTCGAAGTTTGTATAAAGTGGGGAAAGGGGGGCTGGGGGCGGTATGGTTGGGCGTGGCATCCAAATTTTTGCTGCAGGTCCTTGTGGAATGTCAAATGCTACCTTCATACCAAATTTGGTGACTCTAGCTCAAAGTTTGTATAAGGTGGGGAAAGGGGGGCGGAATGGATGGGCTAGGCTCCAAAACTTTGATGCAGATTGTTGGGGGTCGTTGCCAGCTATCTTCCTACCAAATTTGGTGGCTCTAGCTCCACTACTCTGGAATATACACGCATTCCCGTTTCTGACGAAGCGTTGGGGCAGATGGGGGTGGCTAGGGCGTTATTGGTGGGCGTGGCATCCAAACTTTTGATGCAGTTTTTGGGGGTCATCATCATCTATCTTGGCACCAAATTTGGTGACTCTAGCTAAAAAACTGTGGGAGATATAGGCTTTTTTGACTTTAAAATGCGGGGGGTCTGGGGGTGGAATGGGGGGGCGTGGCTCCAAAATTTTTGATGCAGTTTTTTGGGGGTTGCTAGTAGCTATCTTCTTACCAAATTTGGTAGTTCTAGCTGTAAGGGTGTGTGAAATATGCGGATTTATCGTTTTGAGTTATCGAATTTATCGATTTGCCAGCCCCCCAGTTATCGTAGAACCCCAATCTTGACACTTTAATTTACTATCCCATAGAAAAAGAGAATTGGAAAGTTTCAAGTCCCTAGCTTGAAGGGTGTGGAAAAAACTTGCACACATACGGACGGACAGACGGACGGACGGACAGACGGACAGACGGACAGACACCATGACGGACATTGCACAAAACCAATATACTCTTTACCTTCGGTATCGAGTATAAAAACTTCATCGTGTAAAAGGGGTCTTAGTGTCTACGACACCAGCCGATCAGCAGCATATGCCGAGACACTATTTTATTTTATTTTCTTTATTCCGCGTTTCCGTCAGAAGTTTTCGGCAATTGCCTTGGACAAGTGAACAACTTAATACTCTTTCAACATATGTGCGCATCGCTGCATAACTGTATGATAGTTCCGATGGCAAAATTGTTGGAAAGTATCATAGAACTGAAAACATGAAAGAGTATATATGACCAGCAATGCAAAACTGATATTCGCCTGCTTATTTTACTAGACGCTTGTTTAGTATTTTGCTGTTCGCTTGATATTTGACTGCCTTGGAAGTATTGATTTTTAGGTTTTTGTAGGCAAAATGCAAATATGCACCAAATTCAATTGATGATAAGTAGAGAAAGGGTCAGTGAATGCCATGGCAAATGCTACGCATACATTAAATATTCTGCACATGAACATTCCCAGCAAGCATTTTGAATGACAAACTAGTGTTTTTCCAGTCACCATATGATTGAAAGTAAACATTTATGAACTATTTTTTTGATGACAAATCACATTTTTGTGTTATATATTGGTCGGAATTTGTGACTGATTTTGAGAGGTCGTATACTACAGCAGTTTTCACTAATTTTTGAGTCGTTTGCAAATCAAAAGCGAGTATTTTTCGAGCCGTATTTTTTGAAAGCTGGTCAAAAACATTTGTTGTTTTTTGAGCCTTTATGTATCATAATTGTTTTAATGTTAATTTTAATGTTAACAATTAATGTTAATGTAAATGCTTATTACAGATTACGCAATTTAAACTTACCTTTTATTTTAACCCAACGAGGGTTTGAACTAGACGTCTGCATGATTCCACTCACATCATACCGTTCATTGAATACATTCGAGAAGAATCGAATAGAATGAGGGGAATGCAAGAAATGAAACGACATGGTATGAGTATGAGTTCGCGTTTTGCTTCATAGTTTATGATCTTCAACGAAATGAAAGAGAACGAATGAAGCGTAAAGCGAAATGAGACAAGTGGTAATGCAAAAAATATTCGAATGATTCGAGTTGTTGCGTATGTATTCAGTGTATTCTTTTTCTTCGAGCTGCAACGACGCAAACATGGACAACCTATTAATAAAAAAAGCCGACAAGTCTGTATGTACTCGTAGTGCGCATTTTGTTTGTTTAATGTATATATATTTATAACAATAACAGTTACTCCAAATTTGACAAAATACCATAACATAGCCTTGTTTCTTTTTCCCCCAACCAACAAACTAATTCAATTCTCACCCACTGAGAGAGAGACCATTGTGGAATTAGGTTTATTAAAAATGATAAGACCATAGACCGTTTGTGTTTCTTTGGAACGTCTGTTCCGTTTCTTTGCTTTATTTCGAATGTTTTTAAATTGTTCTCTTATGGAGTAGCTTAGCTAAGAAGGCTGCACGCTGCTTCGGCAGAGAAGCCAGCGTCAGAGCCGTACATAATGTATAAAGTATATAAGTTGGAGAGTGAGAGTAATGTACATATATATTGCTAGTGGTCAATGCATGAGAATGCTGTCGCGGCTTTAATTGTGCCCGCCACATTCTCATGCGATCATGTTACTATGCACTTGAAATGTGCTGGGTGTTTATATAACAACAAGTGTTGTTGTTTTGGTTTATGTTTATGCAGCAACAAAGTGTTGCTGTTCAATATTATGGAAATGTACTGAGTACAGTGTACTCTCAATATATGTGCATACTACATCTCCCTCCTTTTGAAAAATAACGTAATATATGTAGTTATTTTATAATTAATCAATATTATTATTATTATTTTATTTTTTTTTTTGAATTGTTGTTATATAATAATAAAAATGTTTGTAAAAATGTAAAGATTGAAAAAAAAATTTTTTTTTTTTTTTTTTTTTTTTTTTTTTTTTTTTTTTTTTTTTGATAAGAGAAAGTAAAATACTTATGTATGGCCATACTAGAAATATTTATGAAGTACAAATTTTTATTTATCCTTATGAGCTTTTTTTTTTTTTTTTTTTTTTTTTTTTTTTTTTTTTTTTTTTTTTGTGTTTATACTAAATGCTATGCTCGAGCTAATTTATTTCCTAAATATTTTTAATCTGTTTTTATTAACTATTAGTGGTTTTTTCTTATTTACTTCTATCTTTATGTTGTTTCTATCTTCTATGTTTATTACTTTATAAGGGCCTAAGTATTTATTTTCCAGCTTATGAGCTGTGTCATTCTTTAGTAATACTAAAGTTCCTATCTCTAGTTCTATGTCATTTACTTTTTATCATATTCTATCTTACGTTTTTGTTTTTCTAATTCTAGCATGGTTTTTGCTCGTTTGTGAGCAACCTCTAATCTAAACTTAAATTCTTTTGCATAATCGTCTATGTTATATACTGGGTCTATTCTAGCTAATCTATTAAATTCTGCCAATTGTCTTGGAAGTCTTCCAAAGACAAGCTCGTATGGACAGTATTCGTGTACTGTCGACGGTGTTGTATTGAAACAATAGGTGAAATAATTCAACCATATGTCCCAATCATCTTTGTCAATCGAAATGTACGAACGAATGTATTCGTTGAATGTTCGATGACTCCTTTCTACTGTTCCTAAAGTCTGGTGATGGTGGGCTGTTGATGGTATATTACTTATCTTCATATATTTACACAAGTCATTTATAAGTGAATTTTTGTATTCAGTACCCATGTCCGTAATGAACGTCTTCATAGGACCGTACTTTAATACAAAAGATTCAAATATAGCTCTGGCTACTGTTTTGCACTTTTATCTGTTACTGGTATTGTAACTAGATATTTTGTGAGATCACATATAATTGTGATTGCATACTCATTGCCATTCTCTGTACGAGGTAATGGACCAATGGTATCTATTAAAACAGTGTCAAAAGCTGTACTTGGTGTGCCTGTTATAATCATGGGTGCTTTTGTATGTGTTGTCGTTTTTGCTTGTTGGCATTTTAGACAAGTTTTCACATACTTTGTTATAGTCTTTGTCATTTGGGGCCAAAATAGTATTTTCTTATTTTTAACAGGGTTCGCGTAATCCCTGTATGGCCTCCTTCTATAGGATCGTCATGATATTTCGACAGTATTGCTTTAATTTGACTTTCGTCATTTTTGTCTATTTGTGTCACTTTTGTTAGTAGCGCTACTTTTATTTTATTTAAGTATTTATTGCCCATATTTTTAAATTCGTTTAGTGATACAAACTCGAAAATTTGTTCACTTAGTGACAACTGTAAATTAACAATTTTATATATTCCGGCTTCTGAATTAAGCCTTTGAAAGAATTGACCTAGATCGAACTTTTCATTAGAATACAAATCATTAATTGAAAATTGTGAAATAATTCTTTTTCCCTTTTTTAACAAACAATTTGATTTACCGAATTTTATCTTCACAAATTTCTTTACGTCATTATTGCTAATGACTTCATAGACATTGGGCTCTTTTTCTTTCTTTTGCAATTTTATTTTTTCATCTGCGCAGATGTTTTGCTGTCGATTTGATGATCTCGTTTGGACCATCATTATATTCCTATTTATTTGAGTTAATTGGTCAATGTTTATTCTGGATAGAGCGTCTGCTACATGGTTATCCTTCCCCTTGAGGTATTCTACCGTAAATTGATATTCTTCTAAATCTAGTCTCATTCTTGTTAATTTTGATGTTGGATTTTTCATTGAAAATAGGTAAGTTAATGGTCTATGGTCTGTTTTAACTAGAAAATGCCTGCCATAAACATATGGTCTAAAATGGTTTATTGCCCAATGGATTGCAGCTAATTCCTGCTCTGTAGTTGATTTATTGCTTCTCCTTGCGTGAAAGCTCGAGAAGCGTATGCGATTGGTAATTGTACCCCGCTATACTCTTGGGTTAGTACAGCGCCACATGCATGTTTACTTGCATCTGTGGTTATGCAGAATTCTTTATTGAAATCAGGGTATTGCAGTAATGTGGGTTTCATTAATGCCTTTTTTAAGTATTTAAATGCTTCTTCGCATTCTTTTGTCCATTCGAATTGGACATTTTTTCGACACAATCTAGTCAAATGACGTGAGTGTTGTGTGAAGTTATGTATGAATCTTCTGTAATAATTACAGAATGCTACGAAACGTCGTGCATTATCCGCATCAGTAGGGGTTGGATAGTTTTTAATAACATCATACTTTTTATCATCTGGAAGGATGCCATGGTCTGTGCATTTATGCCCAAGGAACGTTACCTCGTGCATGAAAAACGAACATTTCTCTGGGTTTAGTTTTAAATTGTGTTTTCTACACAAGTCAAAAATATTTGACAAATTTTTAAACATGTGTTGTTCTGAACAGCCAATGACTACTAAGTCATCCATGTAGAGAAATGCTTGGGATGGCTCAAGGCCAGAAAATGCGAGTGTCATCATCCGCATGAATGAGTTTGGTGCTACTTTAAGACCATATGGTAATCGCGTGAAGCGATAAGAACCGGAGTTCGTGGAAAATGATGTTATATTTCTAGATTTTTCTTCTAGTTCTATTTGATGAAATCCTGACATAAGATCGAGACATGAAAAATATTTTGCTCGTCCTAATTGGTCTAGTATTTCTTCTATTCTTGGCAGTGGGTATTTGTCTGCCAGAAGTTTTTTATTTATTTGGCGATAATCAACTACTAAACGCCATTTTTTCTCCTTGGAATTTGGGAGAGATTTCTTGGGAACCAAGAGAAGTGGGCTATTATATTCAGAAATTGATGGCTCAACTATACCATCTTTTATTAATTTTTCGACCTGTCTGTTTATTTCTGGTTTTTCTGTTTCAGCATTTCTGTAATTTTTTATGAAAACGGGTGTCCTATCTGCTAATCTCAATTTTTGCTTATAAAAATTATTACATGATATGGGTTCTGAATCAGACCAAATATGTCACTGTATTTGGTACATAATTCAGTTAATTTTGTTCTGAATTGGTCTGGGAAGGTTAGTTTATTGATGACTTCATAAGATCTGTTGTTTTTTTTCTCTGTGCTTGTTTTAATATCATATTGTTCTAGTGATTCGAACTTAATATTTGGATTCTGAATTTTTATGTTTTTATTGGTTGTATTTAGAATGCGGACTATTGCACTATTACTTTCAACAATACTGTTTGCTATTATTACCCCAGGGTGTATTTCCTGGTTTGGTATTAATACAGAATTTTCGCTAGTCAGAAGCATGATTTTTCTCATGACTTCTGATCTTGCTGGTAATAATATTGAATTATCAATATCATTGTGTAATAGTGGTACATGTATTTGATAGTTTAAGTTTCCTGGTTTCATGATGAATTCATCATTTTGGTAGTCTATTATGCAATTAAATTTTCTAATGAAGTCTAGTCCAAGAATTCCATCGCATGGTATGGGAAATTCAGTTTGAACTATTGTGAAATCGTGGTTGATTATGAAATAATCGAAAAGGAGGTCAATTGGGGCTTGTCCCATTGACTGTATTGTTCCTGGCCAATTCCGGATATATTAGTTTTGAAATTTTGTTAATATTGTGTCTATATTATTGTTTTTCAATATTGAGACATTTGCTCCTGTATCTATCAAAAGTGTAAGTGGTTTATTATTATCATGATTTTTATTTTAATTATACTGCTGAGACTTAGATTTATAGTTAGTATGTTTACTGCTGGTTGCTCAAGGGGGCTTGCTGGTTTTCCGAGTTACTTTGTGTAACTCGGACCAGGTTTTGTTGTTCAGGGCCTCTATTTTGGTTGCCTCTGTACGAGCCGCCTCTGTACGAGCCGCCTCTGTACGAGCCGCCTCGAGAGTTACCTCTGCTATTGTTGTATCTGTTGCCGTTGTTGTTATTGTACCTGAAACCGCCCCTGTTGTAGGGTCGGCCTCTGTAGTTACCTCTACCGCGGTTTCCACCACGTTGAGAGTAATTTTGGTAAAATAGAACAGTGTTGGTGTTCCCAGTTGCTTCAGTACAACTGTCGACAAATTTTGAAATAGCATCGTTCATGTTGTTAAATGTGCCTGCCTGCATGATGAGTTTAACTCTATCAATAGCGCAATTCTTTGTCATGGCTTTAACAGCTGAATTTGTGCTGTATTTTGCGGCCATATCTGGTGTTAAACCATCATTAATGTATGCACCTTCTAGAGCCTTTGTAAGCTGCTCAACTTCTTGTGTATATATGTTGGCAGTTTTACTTTTTTGTTGTAGATTAAGGAGTTTGGCTGATAAAACTTCAACTGATTCTCCTTTTACTGTATTTTGCAGTTTTGCGACAATCTGAGCAATAGTTGTTTCATTGCTAATTAGATTTCTCGCGTGTCCCTTTAGTTTTGTTTTGATAAGGCTTATAGCCGTTGCTTCGTGTTCGCCTTTTAGAGAATCTAAAAGATTCAATGCGTCTACAAAGCTCTGTAGGTTCTCAGCTTTTCCATCATACACAGATAGTATGGAGGAGGCTATCTTAATAAACTCAATGTTTGTTTGTTGAGCCATTGTGGAACTTTTTTCTTGTCTGTTTTGGTTTTCTTCTATTTGATCTACTGCCTTTAAGGTTTGGTCTGAATCAGGCTCAATGGGTGTCTTAGATTCCTCTAAATCCGTGAGTTGACTTGGGTCAAACTCAACAGGGAAATAGGGATTCTTTGGTATGTCGAATTTTATATTAAGTCGAAGGTTAAGTGTTTCTAACCTTGAAGCTAACGTATGTAATGTCTTAAGGCACTGTTCATTATGTGCGGCTGTAAGTCTATGTTTTTGTGAAGATGCTAGTTCGCTGATGTTATTGTATTCAGTTTTAGTACTATTATGTGTTGCAATAGCGTTTCGACTCTTATCGCTGTATCTCTGTTAATACATTATATGATTTTCAAATCTTTCTTTGAATGAATTTATTAGTCGAGCTATATCTTGCCATTCCATAACTTGTTAATTCACAATCGTACATTTTTCAATTGTCATCGCTGTCAGAACTTATTGGTTCTGCTTTGATGATTTCATGCGCAAATAAGTCGCTTATTGACTTAGGCAAGCGCACGTTATTTCTTAGTAGATTTTTGTGTGCATTGATAGTATACGTTCTATTTGTCTATACATATGCAATTTTACTGTCTTGTTAGTGATTATCCACATTAGGATAATTTTCAGCTTTGGATTGTTAATGCCGTAATCGACAAGAAATTGGATGAATGGAATGTACCTAGCTAATAGTTTTAGCTCTACATTATTTTGTTTTTATCTGTTCATCTGTGCAATTGCACGATAAAAATGTTAGTGGGTCCTAAATTTGGATGGTTATCTATTATGGATTTTACTGAAACGTATGGTAACGTTCTTAGTATCTGTGCTTTTTCAATTTTGTTGTAGGATATTAAGGGACTTGATGTTAAATTGTGTTGTGTGATAAATTCCGTTTCGAATTTATTAACAGATATATATTCTTTGAATTTGATTAGTACTTGTATGGCTTGCATACGAAAATTTGGGTGGTTGGTATATACTTCGTTGATTTTTGATTCTATCATGTTGTTAAAACAAGTATATTAGATTTGGTCTAATTCGTTAGCAGTGCTGTTGCCGAATTTTTTTTCATACACCTTTGGTGCATTCTATAAAGGCTGACTATTGCTTTCACTACCATTATTGCTGCTATTATCAAAACTAAGATGAGCATGTATTGTAAATCCGGTGGAGTCACGTCAACTTGTTTATAACATTGGCGGTGGAGTCCACCGTTTTTACATCTACAATGCCCATAGCGTTTTCTGTCGAGAATCTACGCAAAATTAAATATTCTGAGCTCATATATATTTAAGATATTTCTAGCGCATACATAAATATTTTTGTAAATTATCGTGTTTTTAACAACAGGGGAACACTTTGTTGTTTACATTTGTAAAAGGCAATTTTACAATATTTTACTTATACTAAGTTTACACAACAAAGTGTTTTTTTAGTATTTAGTGTAGGCTATTCGGGACTGGTTAGTGTTTTTCAAGCAGCGGTTTCCCGCATCGGCTTGTGTTTTTATTATAGTTAAAGGCAACTTAGGCATTGGCATTACTGCAGCCCTTATTGCGTTGTTTCGCACCAGTGCGAAGCTGTTGGTCAATCTTGATGAGGTTTTCCCTGTGCATTTGTGTGTCTTCCTGCGTTGTCGCTGTCTTTAGTAAGTCTTTTATGAGTCTTCTTTGTTGAAGAAGCTTGATCCTGTGTCCGCTTCTTTTGTGTTTTGGTGTTGTTGTTTTTTTTTTCCTGACGAGCCCGGTACTCAGCTATTGTGAGTGGGCGTGGTCCATCGGTGGGATTTAACTGCAAGGCCTCTTGCAACGGCGCTAAATCCCTTTGTTCAATGGGAACAGCTGTCTCAAATTGTGGCTCCTCCGCCATCAATTATTTGTATATCATAATTAAAAGACCATTGGTGCATGTCTTTTTATTGAAGGAACACAATTTGTTTATGGAGCACGGACAACATTGACGGCAGCAGTGTTTAATAAATTTTAACTGCGCACGATTTAATCAGAATTGTGGGCATTATGCACTTTTTTTTTTTTTCAAAGTTTATTATAAAATCACACGTTTTATATTCGTAAACGGTTTTTATAACTCGATTAATTGTTGTTGCTCACTTGTTGTATTTAACTCAATCATTGCCGAATCGCGGATCTCGTTGTTATTGTCTTAGATTTTGCCCAAACATTTTAATTAACTTGGGTAGATTATTGTCCTGGGTCCTTTTTGACGTCCTGTCACGGTCGCCATGTGGAATTATGTTTATTAAAAATGATAAGACCATAGACCGTTTGTGTTTTCTTTGGAACGTCTGTTCCGTTTCTTTGCTTTATTTCGAATGTTTTTAAATTGTTCTCTTATGGAGTAGCTTAGCTAAGAAGGCTGCACGCTGCTTCGGCAGAGAAGCCAGCGTCAGAGCCGTACATAATGTATAAAGTATATAAGTTGGAGAGTGAGAGTAATGTACATATATATTGCTAGTGGTCAATGCATGAGAATGCTGTCGCGGCTTTAATTGTGCCCGCCACATTCTCATGCGATCATGTTACTATGCACTTGAAATGTGCTGGGTGTTTATATAACAACAAAGTGTTGTTGTTTTGGTTTATGTTTATGCAGCAACAAAGTGTTGCTGTTCAATATTATGGAAATGTACTGAGTACAGTGTACTCTCAATATATGTGCATACTACACCATAATTAAGGAATGCAAAACTATAATGAATCACTTTCTCGAAGACAATTCTGACCTTAACAATGTTGAATCCCATTTACTAGACGACGAATTTGCTGAATATTTAGAGGTCTCCCAATTGAGACAATACAAGACAAGGTGGAACAAGAAATTGCTGGATATGCAAATATTAATGTTGCATACACAAATGATTTTAATGCTTTAGCTTGGTGGCATATGAACAAGCAATTTTTTCCGCTATTGCACAAAACAAGCTGCAAAATATTTTGCATTCCAGCGAGCAGCGCGGCTTCGGAACGCACATTCTCAAACGCGAGAAATTTAATTACAGAAAAGCGTTGTCAAATCGCCACCAATCCGGAAAACATTAACAAAATAATGTTTTTGCATTCAAATTTAAGTTAGTTATATTGATATTTAGAAATAAGTTTAATAAAAACCAAGAATATGAATATAAAAACGCATTTCATTGCTTCATATGTTTCCACTTGTTTACAGTTGCAATTCGAATCGTTCGAATGAGTTTCTATGTACTCACTCCATTCAATTCGTTTCTCTTTCTCTATTCTTTGTGCGTCTGAGTCGTACGTAAGCGAGCCTACTCACTCACACCAGTTTGACTTTGCATTCAAATTCACTCAACTCATTTTGAGCATTGTGCATTTGAATGTGATTTTTTTGCCACTCATGCAGATGTCTAGTTTGAACCAGGGACTTTCGTTTTGCGGCGTCTTAGGCAGCTCGTTCATCAGTCGTCATTGAGTAGCATAGCCTATTTGCCCATAAGTTATATTTATGATATAAAGCATATTTACTCACCTTCATGCTCAATTTTTGATAGCTTTACATTTGAAGCATTTAATCATATTTTGAGCATGCAAGCAAGTCGCTTTTGAGTCGCCAAGCTGTTCAAAGTAATCGTTTTTACTGACGTCACGACAAAGTAAGCATATTTCAATCGCTGGCATGCTCAATTTTTGATTGCTTCAAATTTTAGGCGATTCATCATATTTAAAGCATACATGTGAGTCGTTTTAGAGTCGAGCTTTAATCGCATAAGCGATTAATCGTTATTAAATCATCAAAATGACTCAAATTAAACTAGTTATTGGGTTTCTGATCAAAACAATCATCAAATTGCTTTCAAGGATTGTGGATATGTAGTTAAAGAATATATTTGCAATAGTTGCATATTTTGATTTGCAAAAGTTGGCGTTAGCACACAATTGAAAAATAACTAAAAACAGTTTAACAACATATCATCTTCCAACATAATAAGAGTATCCAACATTTATCATTCGTCTTGTGCAATTCTGTATTGCTTCGTTTGTAATACACACCCACTTACAGAGTAACATAGCGGACTTCTTTAATTATAGAATGAACTGACGAACGATGAACCCAAATTCAAAAAGTAAACCCAAGCTCAATAAAATATTATTTTATACACTTAACCCAAAAATGGGTAAAAAAGGGTATAATGGTTTTGTGCAAAAGTATGTAACAGGCATCTCTAACCCCATAAATTATATATATTCTTGATCAGCATCAACAGCCGAAACGATATAGCCATGTCCGCCTGTCCGTCCGTCTGTCTGTCTGCATGAACGCGTGGATCTCAGAGACTACATTTAGTATATAAGTTCTCCTATACCATGAGCAGAACAATTTTACTTCAAATTATCGATAACTTTGCTGGTTACCGATATACACATGGAATCGATAACAAAAAATATCGAATTTGGAAAATGTAAAAATGAGGACTGAAATAATGGGTAATGATTGAACTTTTCTGAAATTTTCGTCTAAATCGGTTAAGAAACACCGGAGATATCGAATTTAATCGATTGAAGTTAAGTCAGTTACCTAAGTCAATTATAAATTTAATTTATTTATTGCAACTGGGTTCAGGGTATCTTCTAGTCGGGCTCTCCCGACTAGAGCCTTCTTACTTGTTGTTCCAGAAAACTTGCTCATAGCAATAATACAGGAACAAACTTACCAACAAACAGGTGTTTACACATCGCCCGTGAGTTCCAACACTCATTGACTTTTTTTGTCATTATAAAATAGTTTACGGCGGCATTACATCGATTGCCTTTGCTCCATATGTCAAGCAACTCTGCACGGCTGAATTTATACTACTCTTTATACATAAAAACAAGTAAGAAGGCTCTAGTCGGGAGAGCCCGACTAGAAGATACCCTGAACCCAGTTGCAATAAATATGTAAATTAAATTTATAATTGACTTAGGTAAACTGACTTAACTTCAATCGATTAAATTCGATATCTCCGGTGTTTCTTAACCGATTTAGACGAAAATTTCAGAAAAGTTCTATCATTACCCATTACTTCAAACCTCATTTTTAGATTTTCCAAATTCGATATTTTTTGTTATCGATTCCATGTGTATATCGGAAACCAGAATAGTTATCGATAATTTGAAGCAAACTTGTTCTGCTTATGGTATAGGAGAACTTAAATACCAAATCTTAAGTTTCTAGCTCTTGTAGTCTCTGAGATCCACGCGTTCATACAGACGGGCAGACGGACAGACGGACATATAGTCTCGTCTCGGCTGTTGATGCTGATCAAGAATATATAAACTTTATGGGGTCGGAGATGCTTCCTTCTGCCTGTTACATACTTTTGCACAAAACCATTATACCCTTATTTACCCATTTTATGGGCTAAGGGTATAAAAACGAGCAAAAGCGAGCCGACCAAGTTTATTGATTATGAACTTTTGTACATTTAATTGAGGTTTTTTTTGCACGCGCCAGCACGTGCCGGGAAAGAAATAATCTACAAAACACAACTAGTTTTGTTAGGCATAACTGCTAAGTTGACACACACAGAACCATTGACAAACAAAATCCACTCACTAGACATCATCAAAGAGTTTTGTTTTTGGTTCTACAAACCTCGATCTTTATATTCCATATTTATAGTTTATATTATTATTATTATTATTATTTATTGAATATATTCCTAGTGCTACAAGTATTGCTACTTTTATCTTAATGCACTAGTCACAATTAGCTTTTTTAACACGCTTATATTAGCTTCACTTGTATGTATGTATGTATGTTTGTATGTATGTAACTCTCCTTTGGACTAAAAGCAAGGTGCTTATTACTGTCAGTATATCCCACTACCTCAAGTTCGTTCGTTGGCCGAGCGGTCTAAGGCGCGGGTCTTCGCTCCCGGATTCACCGATCGTGGGTTCTAATCCCGTCCACGGCCGAAAAAATAAATGGTGTTTTTTGTTTTTAAATCTGCACCATGTTCATGTTCACTAGAACTTACAAATTTTTTTTTCAATAATTAATAGAACTAAAAATTAAAAAATAAATATAGTTTAAAAAAACTAAAAAACACGCTTTTATAATACATCGAACTAAAAAGTGAAAAATAAATATAGTTAAAAAAAAACTAAAAAACACGCTTTTAGAGCATATCAAACTAAAAAGTTAAAAATAATTTTTCAAATAAGCTTAAAACAATAATAAATGATAAATACTAGCATTATTGTAAAGCGTGGGGCGCTTTGTCCATATTTCTCGTACATCGAGCGCCCAACGCTTTTTTTTACAATAATGCTAGTATTTATCATTTATTATTGTTTTAAGCTTATTTGAAAAATTATTTTTAACTTTTTAGTTTGATATGCTCTAAAGGCGTGTTTTTTAGTTTTTTTTAACTATATTTATTAAGTTTACATTGATTAGACATGTCCATAGTAGAGTACTTAATCTCTATATATACAAAAGAGTTTGTCGTGATGATCATGGAAGAGCCATACCCTAATCGAAAAGAGCTAGAAGGCTGAAATTTTCACACAATTTTCCATGCAGGTAGGAGGTGAGCACTAAGAAGGGAATTTTTATTTGGACAACTCCTTCAAGTACCTCCCATACGATTTGGAGCACTTTTTACCCATTTTAAAAAACAAATTACAATTACAACAAGTACCCATTCCACTACTGTCGCCTGATTGTCGCACAAGCTCAGAGTTTGATCGCGAGCGAGAATACAGAAACAAAACAAATGCGCAGTGACGCCTTCGCGTCGCACAAGCAAAGTCATAAGAAAAGGTTCGACACTTGCAAAAAAGAAACGGATTTCCGCTTCTTAATGAATAAGTGCATACACAATTAAGTGAACAATGCGCTTGAAAATAATTTTCATAATTTTATGTACATGTGTCACTTCGCACAGTGCATTTTTTTTTTTCAAATTTGTGTGCCTTTGACAATTGATTTACGACCCAAGTAGCGTTTGTTGTTGTTGTCAGTGTTGTTGTTGGGCCCGCACTGCTACTTTTTGTTGGTGTCATTGATTTTAAAAAATCAACAACAACATAACAAAACTTGGTGCGTCTAGAAAAATTTCCCACACCAGAATATGTTAGGGGGGTGGATTCGCCTACTTGCTGCTTATATAACTTAGACAAAACGTAACACACTAACATTATTAATATATTATTGATATGCAATTGCGAACAAGCATAGGGCGTTCACATAAGCGCGTGTGTTGCTCTTATGATAATCAGATAATTTGAAATCTCGCTCCGATCATGCGCCTTTGTTGTTGCTCATTTACGTTCACTCTCTATTTTATGTGCGCGCTTTGCATGTCAATCATAAAGTTTAATAACCCTAGCTCCTCCAAGCACACTCTAAATTAAAGCTAAAGGCAATATACAATTCACTTAACTGCAGCCTCTTAGATATGTTTTGCACTGATTCAGTGCGTGTGAAGAAGGTAGCGATACTGCGCTCTTTGTTTGACTTGCAGAGCGCACGCATAGATAAGAGAATAAGCCGAAATAGCCAACAACGAAGGCGCGATTTAAAAATAATTTGTCATCTAGCGCCGAACATGAAGAGCGATGCGCGAGCGAATCTGAAAACAAGTAAGAAGGATTTAGTCGAGAAATCCCGACTAAAAGATACCATGAACCCGTGTATTAAAATGACTTGCAGAAGTGAGTTTTTCTTGACCTTAACTTTAATTTAAAATATCTCCAGTGTTTCTTAACCGATTTGGATCAAATTTTCATGGAAGTTATAAAGTTATCTATAGTTTCAACTTCTATTTTTAAACTTTCTTAATTCGAGATTTTTTCGTTATCGATTCCATATGTATATCGAAAGCAAGAATAGTTATAGTTAGTTTGAAATAGTTAGTTTGAAATAAAGTTGATCTGCCTATGGCTTAGGAGAAGTTATGTTCCAAATTTGAAGTCTCTAGCTCTTTTAGTCTTTGAGATTGACTCGTTCATACATACGGACGGACGAACGGACAGACGGACAGAAGGACAGAAGGTCATGGCTATATCGACATGGCTGTTGATGCTGATCAAGAATATATATCTTTTATATGGGGTTGGAGATGCTTCTTTCTGCCTGCTCAAAACAATTATACTCTTTTTTTATCCATTTCATGGTTCAGGGTATAAAAAAATTTAATATTTTACGCATCGATTGCTTTCAAAACAAAGTTTTCTTATATTTTCTAGCCACAGTAAGAGAACAGAGTGAAGAACAAAGAAGAAGAAATATGACTGTTTATGGTACTCACTGCAAGCAGCATGCACAGCTGAGGGAATATATGCATGTCTGCATCACAAAGAGCGGCTTAAAGCTTAATCAGCGCGCGCGTCGCTCTTATGACTGCCGCTAGATATAAAATAATTTGAATGCAATCATGCGTCTTTGTTGTTATTTACGCTCACTCTTTTGTTTATGCGCACGCTCTGCATGTCAAACATAAATTTTAATATCCCTATCTCCTCCGCACTCACTAAGCTAAGCTTGCCATAACTAAGAGGCTGCAGTTAAGGGAATGGAATTGCCTAATTTGCACCACCCATACCTAGCTCTTAAGTGCAAATCATATACCAATAAGGACATTCACGTACCAGGACCTAAATACCTTATCATGAAACGGAATACTGATAATGAGGAGACTCTGGCCAACGTGTCACCCTTCCTAATTAAAAAGATGATTGACCATACCTGTGACGGCGAAGTCGACCAATGCAAAAAAATGCGCAACGGCTCAATCTTGATCAAGACCAAAGACCAGAAGCAAGCTGATAAACTCCTAAAGCTAACGGAACTCTCTAGTACAATCGCAGTAACCATCTCAGAGCATAGCACGCTCAATCAATGTAAAGCCGTTATCTACTCAAACGAACTCAGATCAATAAGTGAGGAAGAAATTCTAAAAGAACTAAAATCACAAGCAGTGTGTGAAATAAGAAAAATTAAAAAGAAGAGAGGAGAGGAACTTATTGAGACTGGCTTACTCATTGTTACGTTTGCCACCCACACTATTCCAGAGTACATACGAATTGGATATGAGATGACCAAAACAAGACCATACATCCCAATGCCTATGAGATGTAATAAATGCCTAAAGTATGGAAACACTCTAAAAGTTTGTCACGGAGAAAAAATATGCTTCAATTGTGGACAAAATCATCACGAAACCGACGAAAAACTTCCATGCCAAAATGAACCGTGCTGCATTAATTGCACCACAAGAAAATTCGCAGACAAAAAACATCGATCCATTGACAAAAAATGCCCAGTCTTTTTAAAAGAGCAAGAAATCGTTGCGATTAAAGTACTGCGTAAAGTGGACACCAAAACAGCACACAACATATACAACTCTACTCATCACCAACAGCAGACGTATGCGGCAGTAGCATCACAACAAGCAACGCCAATAAGAGCACCACCAAACACTGAAGCTGAAACCAGCACCATAGCTACACGCCAACACGCCAACCAACAAAAGAACGCTGGTATCCTACTCCGGCATGGATACTCTCATGAAGACTGAACCATCAACAACAGCTGCCAATGAAAATTTATCTTTAAAACCCATTAGAAGTAAGATAAAAATTTTATCAAAAAATATTTCAAAAAGAAAACTTGATCAACTCAAAGGTAAGGCCAAAGCAAAAAATCTAAAGAAAGAAAGAAGTCAAAATACGGAAAAAAAACTCTCAGACTCTGACGTAGATGAAATGAGCGACACCTCGTAAAAAATCAAGAAACGGTTGTTGATCTCGTTGTGGCCGACGATGAGAGGGAATTTTTCTCTCCTTGCTTCGGGGGAGAATAAGAATTCCATCTTCTTCAATAAAACGAAGGTGTGGGGGACTTGCTCTCTCCTTGGTGGTGTGGGAGGATTTCCTCTCTTCGCCGGCCGCACCGAGATCAAATAACAAACACACAAAACAGTTCACTGTAGAAAACATACAGTGCGTTTTATCGCACGTTTTCTCTTCACAAACCACACATATTATATGTTAAACCCTAAATCATACATGTCGCTATCAATTCTGCAGTGGAATATAAAAGGTTATCTAAATAATTACAGTGAACTACTGATTTTAATAAAAGAACAATAACCAAACATAATTTCATTACAAGAAACGCACATTCAAAGCACATACACACGCCCATCAATTACAAGATGATAACAAACATCGCAACAAATCGGTTTGGAGGAGTGGCACTCTTAGTACACGAATCCATAAAACATTCTGAACTTAATATAAACACAGACTTCGAATCAGTAGCTATAGAAATAGACTCCATAAAAAAAATTACCATTATTTCATCTTAAATATCACCTTCAACTACATTTTCATAGAATAATCTAGAAAGAGTACTAAACATCTAAAGCTCTCAAGTAATTATTACTGGAGACTTCAATAGTTGGCACCCCAGATGGGGCTCGCCGCGCAGCAATAATAGAGGGAAAACAATAGCAAAGTTCATAGACAACTCCAAGCTCTCAATACTAAACGATAAGTCCTCTACACATTATAGCACACACAACACATTCTCCCACATAGATTTGACTTTCTGTTCTTCTGAATAAACGACCTTTGCGGAAGTGACCACTTCCCTGTTTGGATAACATTATTCCCACAAGACCAAAACAAAAATAGTACTCGACCAAATTTTAAAATAAAAGTAGCAAACTGGACGAAGTACGAAACGATAGTTGAACAAATGAACATAGAAGCACCAATAAGCAACAACATTAACAAAGAAAACGCAAATATAAGTAAAATAATTTTACAAAGCGCTCATTATAGCATACCTCAAACCTCACCTAAGACATTCAAATATAAAGTGTCATGGTGGAACAAAAGATTAGCAGATCTCAGAGAAAATAAAAACAAAACTTGGAGAGCATTACAAAAAAAAAAATACGAAAGAAAATATTTTAAATTTTAAAAAGTCAACGCACAATTTAGAAGAGAATTAAAAATTACAAAAAGAAAATCAACTATAGAATTTACGTCTGAGATCCAACCATCTACCCCAACAACTAAAATTTGGTCCAATATTAGAAGATTTTGTGGATTAAATTCTTCAAAAGCCATTCATTGTATTAACATCCCAACAAACAATCAAAAAACTACATCCAAAACTAAAATTGCAAACACATTTGCTCAATATTGGTCAGAAAATTCTCAAGACAATAACTTCAGTCAACAATTTGTAGACAACAAACATAAAAATATTCAGCTCAACTACTCTACCAACTCTACTGCTTTAAAAATAGAAAATGAAATAGTCTACTCCGAATTTTTCTCAGCCATCCAATCACTTAATGGTACAACACCCGGCCTCAATAGAATATCTTATCCCATGATAAAATACACATCCACAAATTTTCAACACAGAATCATAAATTTATATAACAACATATTCAGTAGTATTATTCCACAAACATATAAAACAAACCTAACCATTCCAATAATAAAACCGCAAGCAGACAAATTACAAGTTTCCTCATATGGACCAATTTCACTAAATTGTTGCCTAGCAAAAACCTTGGAAAAATCATAGCGAAGAGGCTTTGGTGGTTGACAACCCAAAGAAAACTGCTTCATGAAAACCAAATAGGTTTCAAAAAAGGAAAGTCGGTTACTGATGCTCTGATTTATGCAGATCACCTTATAGCCAATTTAATTAAAAAATAAGGGACACCTTTCTATCATATCTTTTGATTTTAAAAAGGCATTTGATAGAATAGGTGTTCATACTATTTTGGATCAACTATATGAATGGAGACTAGGCCCTAAAATAGTAAATTACATAAAAAAACTTTATTTCAAAGCGCAAAATCATTGTAGAAGTGGGATCAGATATGTCTGACGCATATACATTGGAGAACGGAATCCCTCAGGGGTCACCGTTATCTGTTATATTATTTCTTATTGCTTATAACAAGTTGTCAAATATTATTGCATTTCAAAAAAACATAAAATTCTGTGCTTACGCTGATGATTTTCAATTAATCATTAATATAAAAAAAAAAACAAAAAAACACAACTTTCAACCTAGACGCGCTTTTCACAAATATAGAAAATTGGTGCACCTATTCAGGCGCCAGTTTATCCCTAAATAAATGCAAACAGCTACATATATGTAAAAAACAAAACTGTAAGTGTACTTCATCATGCAACGGAACTCAAATCCCCCAAGTCACTTCAATTAAAATGCTAGGATTAATTATAAATAAAAGATACAACTGGCACTCACATATCGACCACTTAAGACAATCATTTTCTAAAAGATTGGACATCATAAAATGCTTAGCCAGTTCTAAATTTAACTGTAACACGATTACATTAATAGGAGTAACAAAAGCAATGTTTGTATCAAAAATTGACTATGGACTATTCTTATATGGATATGTACCAACTACTACTCTAAACAAACTAAAAACTCCATTTAATGCAGCTATTCGCACTGCCTTGGGTGCGTATCGTACTACACCCATAAAAAAATCTACTTTATGAAGCTAATATCACTGAAATAGAAACTAAGAGGGACTATCTTACGTCGACACTTTACAAAAATCTACTAAACTCCTATAATACCCCAATTTCCAAACTTGTACAAAATTACACAAAAATGAAACACAAAACAATTCCATCTACCATAGCTAAAACAATATATTTTTGTAGCACCCACACGATACCTTTTGCCCCACAAAAAAGAAATATCATCGAACCTTCCTAGCTTTTCTCAAATAGACTCATCCTCACAGATCTTCGAAAATATAACAAGCAAATCACTTCGCCTGGAATCTACAAACAATGCTTTGAACTCATAAAAAGTCAATTTAAGAATCACACTTTTATATACACTGACGGCTCAAAAATAGATAATTTAATCGCTTATGCAGTAACTACAGAAAATTGTGTTTTAAAGTCTGGACTCCTTCCTTTCTTTTCATCAGTTATGTCAGCAGAAATAATTGCAATTTTGGAAGCAATAGAAATTGTAAAAAATAAAAAGAACAACTTCATTATCTGCTCTGACTCGTTGTCATCTCTGAATGCGATATCCAACTTAAATAACAACAACTTATACCCTACACAAATAAGATCTTTATTAACCAAATTCTCTCCCAAAATTAAACTAGCTTGGATACCAGGTCATTCAGACATCAAAGGTAACGAGTTTGCTGATCAAGCTGCAAAAGCTGCAACTCAAATGCCTCTAGTGTTTACTTTAAACATAAGCCCCACAGATATACACAAGTACCTAAAAAAAGAAATGTATAAAAAGCAACAACTAACTTTTTCATTATGTTCAAATTGGTATCGTAATATCAACGAGAAAAATATTAATATTAATGACTTTCTACACCACATGCCTCAAAATAAAATTAGTAGACTGGATCAAATTAAAATAATAATATTAAGATTAGGCCACACAAAGATTACAAATCAATATTATATCGATAAAAATATTTCTCCAAATTGTCCATATTGTAACTCAAATACAGTAATAAACACAGAGCATTTATTGAATCTTTGTCCCACCTTTATACAAGTCAGACATAATGTTTTAGGTAAAACGAAACCTTCTTCCTGTTTGGCAAACGTCAACAAAGAAATCATTAATAAAATAATTTAATATTTAAAACAGACGAACATTTACCACCAAATAAAAAAAAAAAAAAAAAAAAAATGTACAAATATTACTACTACTCTTAATATATTATATCGTATAAAATAAATTCTATAATTATGTGTACCCTATTAATTTATTATATAAGAAATATTACTGTGTAACATTACGTTAATTTAGCCGAAGGCCTCAGCAGCCAGTGCTATCATTTCTATGTTAGTTCAGCTTTGTAAGTTTATCTATCAATGTTAATAAATAAATAAATAAATAAATAATTTTCGTTTCAGTGAATTTTTTAATATTGTTTATATTAAGGATAATAATAAAATCGAAAGTTACTTTTTGAATCAGTGAGTTTTTCAATATTCTGATTTTCGTATTATGTACTATATATATACATTCCTTTAAAATTACGTATATATATAAGTTCATTTTAAATACGTATTTTATGATAAGTTATAATAAAATTGAATTACTATTATTTAAATATTTAAATAACGATCAACGTATTTTAATTTCTTTTGTTGTTTTTTAAACACAAGAAAATTAAGTCGATTTTCGACTTAATAATTGAAGCAACATTATATATAGTTGTCTTCTATTTTGCATATTATATAAAAGTTATATAGAAGCTGCTTTAGTGCATTTAAAAATCAAATAAAACTAAGCAGTCTGAATATTCTATTAAATTAATATAAGTTGGTATATTCAATTTAATTGAATTCTATACTTTGTATAGACGCTGTAACGTTGTACAGTGAAGTCAATTTTTGACTTATTTTGAAGTATTTATTTATTTATAATACTTACTTTAAATTAAGTTGTTAATTTGTTTTGTTGTTTATTTTTAAACAAAATTAATAAGTCGATTTTAGACTTAATAATTGAAGCAACATTATACATATATAGTTGTCTTCTATTTTGCATATTATATAATAGTTATATAGAAGCTGCTTTAGTGCATTTAAAAATCAAATAAAACTAAGCAGTCTGAATATTCTATTAAATTAATATAAGTTGGTATATTCAATTTAATTGAATTCTATACTTTGTATAGACGCTGTAACGTTGTACAGTGAAGTCAATTTTTGACTTATTTTGAAGTATTTATTTATTTATAATACTTACTTTAAATTAAGTTGTTAATTTGTTTTGTTGTTTTTTTTTTAACAAAATTAATAAGTCGATTTTAGACTTAATAATTGAAGCAACATTATATATAGTTGTCTTCTATTTTGCATATTATATAATAGTTATATAGAAGCTGCTTTAGTGCATTTAAAAATCAAATAAAACTTAGCAGTCTGAATATTCTATTAAAATAATATAAGTTGGTATATTCAATTTTATTGAATTCTATACTTACGTATAGACACTGTAACGTTGTACAGTGAAGTCAATTTTTGACTTATTTTGAAGTATTTATTTATTTATAATACTTACTTTAAATTAAGTTGTTAATTTGTTTTGTTGTTTTTTTTTAAACAAAATTAATAAGTCGATTTTAGACTTAATAATTGAAGCAACATTATACATATATAGTTGTCTTCTATTTTGCATATTATATAATAGTTATATAGACGCTGCTTTAGTGCATTTAAATCAAATAAAACTAAGCAGTCTGAATATTCTATTAAATTAATATAAGTTGGTATATTCAATTTTATTGAATTCTATAATTACGTATAGACACTGTAACGTTGTACAGTGAAGTCAATTTTTGACTTATTTTGAAGTATTTATTTATTTATATTACTTACTTTAAATTAAGTTGTTAATTTGTTTTGTTGTTTTTTTTTTCAAAAAAATTAATAAGTCGATTTTAGACTTAATAATTGAAGCAACATTATATATAGTTGTCTTCTATTTTGCATATTATATAATAGTTATATAGAAGCTGCTTTAGTGCATTTAAAAATCAAATAAAACTTAGCAGTCTAAATATTCTATTAAATTAATATAAGTTGGTATATTAAATTTTATTGAATTCTATACTTACGTATAGACACTGTAACGTTGTAACAATCGTTTTACAGTGAAGTCAATTGACTCACAGCCAAATTAAAATATGTCTATTGAAGCTTTAGATATTAGTGGTGTTTTGGTGCCGCATTCAATTGTTGCCATAATTGGTGATGGAGCCTGTCTTTTTAGATCTATTTCCTACCTTTTATTTGGTAGGCAAGGCTTCCATGGCACCATACGCCAAAATATTGTTGAACATGTTGTAACCAACTGGCAAACTTTTGCTTGCTTCAGCATAAACTTAAATGGAGAGTGTTATAGCTCTTCTGAACAATATGAGTGCGCTATGTCATACTCATATACTTATGGTACTGCATGTGAGCTTCAAGCAGCAGCAGAAATTTGTGCTGTAAATTTTCAAGTTTTTCAGAATGGAAATTTATTACAAGCATTCGGAAATAATATGCATCGTGTAAAAAGATTGCGTTTTACCGGTCCATTAACGAATAGACATTTTGATGTTTATTTTCCTTGAGAGGAAGTATTAACTCAACATTATGATACGTCAAGTGAATGTAAAACTGAAAATGTTAAAAATCCCGATAAAAGACTTAGTCGGTTCGCCGACAAAGCAGAAAAAAGGTTAAAAAAAAGTTAATTTGAAAAAAAAAGTGATATCAATAGGGGTAAGCGCATAGAAGCATCAAAAAGATATCGAGTTAATAATCCTGATGTTATTAGAGTTGTAGTGAGAAGACATTAGGTTAATAATCCTGAAGCTCATAGAGTGGCAGTGAGAAGACATCAGGCTAATAATCCTGATGCACGTCAAGAAAGGCGTTAAAGCCATGTCTGCCTTAAACTATGATTTTGAAATAGCTTACAAGTCAGATAAAATTACTCAACTTGGTAGTATGAATTTGATGTGCAAACATTGTAATGCTTTAAAATGGAAAAATGAGCCACTGGGTATCTGTTGCAAGGCAGGAAAAGTTAAGCTTTCCCAAAATTATAATTTGCCTGATCCACTTAAAAGCTTAATAATTGGTGGACATCCCAAGCATGATCATTTCATTGATCGTATAAGAAAGTATAACAGCTGCTTTCAAATGAATTCTTTTGGTAGTACAAAAATTATAAATGAAAGTTGGTCAACCTTTAAAGTCCAAGGACAAGTGTATCATTTAATTGGTAGTGTCCGACCTTTGCCAAATGAAGAAATGCAGTTTCTTCAAATTTATTTTGTTGGTGATGATGAAAAGGAAGCTCAACTACGTTGCAAAAATATTCCAAATGTTGATTTAAGCGTAGTAAAGGATCTTCAATGTATGTTTTATCATCATAATCGTTATGTAAAAGATCTAAAAATGGCTCTCAATAAAATACCAATAAGTACTAAAGATAATAAATTAGTTATACATGCTGATCGAACACCCGCTGGTGCACACAAAGGGCTTTACAATGCACCTCTATTAAGCGAAGTAGCTATAGTTATTGTTGGTCAGCAATTTGCAAAGCTCGATATTATTATTGAAAGCCATAATAATAAATTACATCGCATTAGTGAGGTGCATCGATCATACGATGCCTTACAGTACCTTTTGCTATTTCCTCATGGCGAAGATGGCTATTCAGTGGATATACCACAATGGAATCCATTATTAAAAAGGGAGGATCCAAAAAAAATGATATCTGCGTTAAGCTTCTACAGCTATAAAATAATGATTCGTCAATCCGAGATAAATCATTTAATTTATTGTCGTTCCCTTTATAGTCAAGTTTTGGTTTATATGTATGCTAAAATTGAAACAGAAAGGTTAAATTATGTTCGCTACAATCAAGCGAAACTCAGAGCAGATAGCTATATACATCTACAAGATGCAATAGGCCAACAAGATGTTGAAGCAGCTCAACTTGGTCAGATGGTAATTTTACCATCTTCTTTTACAAGCTCTGCACGATATATGCATGAAAAGACTCAAGATGCTATGACATATGTTCGCCATTATGGGCGACCAGATCTTTTCATAACATTCACCTGCAATCCACAATGGAATGACATCAAAAGTGTTTTGATACCGGGTCAAAAGCCACATGATCGTCACGATATTATAGCTCGAGTTTTTCATCGAGAATTACTTAAAGAAACTCCCTCTATATCGTAGAAGAGCGATAGAAGATGGAGGTAATGCAATTAATATAAATGGTAATTGCATAGATAATCGTTGGGTTGTGCCTTATAACTGTGTACTATTGAGAAAATTTGAAGCTCACATAAATGTTGAGTATTGTAGTTCTGTAAAGTCTATAAAATACATTTGTAAATATGTTAACAAGGGCAGTGATCAAGCATCATTTACTCTTACCAACGTAATGAAATTAATATGTACGAAAGTGGCCGTTATATAAGTAGCTCAGAAGCGGTATGGAGAATCCTTGCATTTCCCATACATGAACGTTTTCCGGCTATTACACACTTAGCTGTTCATTTAGAAAATGGTCAACGAATATATTTTAACCCCAATAATCCTATTCATCCTAATAATACAGAATGTTTTTTTTAAGACTTTTATTACATTAACGACGTTGCCCTAGCCTTTTCAGGCAAGTTCCCGCAGACGTTATGTGACCGAATGACGGAAGCCCTTGCTAGGCTTTCCGGTTGGGCAAAAAGATCTGGATTAGGAGTTAATCCTGCTAAAACGGAGCTGGTTCTGTTTACGAGGAAATACAAAATTCCGTCTCTACATCCACCAACTCTAGATGGGGTTGAACTGTCCTTTAGTGACTCAGCAAGATACCTAGGTCTAATTCTAGACAAGAAATTAAACTGGAATCTCGATACTGAAGAGCTTTTAAGGAAGGCACATGTTGCTCTATACGCCTGTAGGAAGACAATCGGACTTAAATGGGGCATGACTCCGCAAGTAGTCCATTGGCTCTACACTGCGGTAGTCAGACCAATTTTATTCTATGGTGTTTCTGTCTGGTGGCCTGCACTTGACAAGAAAACAGTCACCAGGAAATTAGGAAGGGTGCAGCGAACTGCTGCGCTCTGCATAACAAGAGCTTTACGTACGACCCCGGGTAACACTCTTGATGCCATACTGCACTTCCTACCTGTCGAAATGATGGGGCGGAAAAAAGCAACTATGTCAGCGCTCCGAATGAGGGAAGCCAAACAGTGGATAGGCCAGGACTTTGGACATTCAAGTATCTTGAAAGACAATCCACTCATACCAGACAATACGGATTATCAGATCCCACAGGTGTATTTAGACACTCCCTTTACCACCCTAATCCCAACTAGAGAGAACTGGGAAGAAGGCTTGCCCGCAAGACCTGCGGAAGCTATAGAAATTATTACAGACGGCTCAAAGCTGGACGGTAATGTAGGAGGCGGCATTTTCTGCGCCAATTTATACTTACGCAAAGCTTTTCGACTCCCTGACCACTGTAGCGTCTTCCAGGCAGAATTGCTAGCAATTCAGGAGTCACTAAGTAGCATTCCACATAGGTGTAATGTCAGTAAAATCTATATCCTCACAGACAGCCAAGCAGCAATTAGATCGCTGGAGTCGTACACGTCGAACTCTAAGGCTGTTCATAACTGTCGCAAATCTCTAAGCGACATGGCAGAGCAGTTTTGCATATGCCTAGTATGGGTCCCAGGACATAGGGACATAGAAGGCAACTGCATCGCTGATGAACTTGCCAGATTAGGAACTACCATGGAACTCCTTCCAGACAAAGAGTGCATTGGTATACCTATGGCATCCTGTAGACTCAACCTAAGAGATTTCTTCGAGATGGAAGCCAACAGAGTATGGCAGCTCTCCACTCACAACTCACGTATTGCTCATCAAACCTGGCCAACCAAATGCCGGAAAAGATCAAATGAGCTCTGCCTCCTAAGCCGGAACAAGTGCTCTATTGTTACCAGAGTGATGGCATTGGCTTGTGGGGGCACATGCGGCCAGATTATTGGTCCCACACAACGACTTCTGCAGAATTGTAGAGACGAGGAGGAAGAAGAAACAGTTCTTCACCTTCTTTGTACCTGTCCGGCCTTATGCAAAACTAGGCAAAGAATCCTTGGTGACTTTTTCTTCGAAGATCTATCTGAACTTGCGAGTAAAAGACCCAAAGATGTAGCAAGGTACATCCAAGTCACAGGATGGACTCATGATGCGGAGTCATACCAAGAGTGATAGAGGGGTCTCAGAGCCTTTCGCGGCATCACAATGGGCCGAGTGCGGCCTAAGTGCGCCGAGGGGGTATCCCTCCTTGGTAACCGCTCTAACCTAACCTAACCTAACCTTTATTACATTTTGTAAGGGGCCCAAATTCATTTTTAAATTTGAAAAACCGTTAATGGTATAGCATACGCATCATTTCAATTGGCGTGTAAAGCTCTAGGATTACTAGAAGATGATAAGCACTTGGATTCAACTATAGCCGAAGCTGTCATATGCCAAAATCCTACAAAACTGAGAGAACTTTTGCAATAATGTTAGTATTTTGTCGAATTTCAGATGCTCTTAAAGTTTGGAATACTTATAAAGAGAGTTTCTCAGAAGATATTTTAAGAGCCTTTCATTTTTCACAAGCCAGAAATATTGATGAAAGTATTGTGAATAATGTATTAAATAAATGTCTTCTTTACATTGAAGATATTGTACTGTCTATTGGTGGTCAAAACTTGACTAACTATGGACTTCCACTACCAATTAGATCCGAGGAAATTTTTCCAAATATTGAATATCAAAGAGAAACAAATGAAAATTGCGATGATTTTGTTGTTAATAATGAGCTACTCCTTACTGCTGAGCAAAAACATGTATACGAAAAGATACTACATAGCGTTGAAGCAGAAGAGGGAGAAATCTATTTTTTAGATGCACCTGGTGGAACAGGTAAAACGTTTATTTTAAATTTATTATTGGCAAAGGTACGGCAAAGTAAACAAATTGCATTGGCCGTTGCTTCTTCCGGTATCGCAGCCACTTTACTTAATGGTGGTCGCACAGCGCATTCTACTTTTAAGATTCCATTTAATTTGATTCATTTAGAAACACCACATTGCTCAATTTCAAAGCAATCTAATATTGCTGCTGTGCTCAAAGATTGCAAGCTTATTGTTTGGGATGAGTGTACTATGGCCCATAAAGGTGCTTTTGAAGCTTTAGATCGATCTTTGAAAGACATTCGAGATAGTGAATACCTAATGGGTGGCATAACTGTTCTCTTAGCTGGTGATTTTCGACAAACTGTTCCAGTGATCCCCAGAGGAACAAGAGCAGATGAAATAAATGCGTGCTTAAAGTCTTCAATTTTGTGGCCCAAAATACAGAAAATTGCATTAACGAAGAACATGCGAGTGCACTTAAAAGGTGATAGCATAGCTGGTGAATTTGCAGAAATGCTACTTCAAATAGGAAATGGATTATTTCCAACCCAAGATGGCAAAATAACTTTACCATCCACTTTGTGTTATGTTGTGAAAAGTATTGAAGAGCTAACTCTAAAAATATTTCCGGATATTACAAATATCTCTCAAAAATCACTCGAATGGTTTTCAGAACGTGCTATTTTGACTGCGAGAAATGACAATGCATTGGAAATAAACGAGTTTTTATTAAAATCATTTCAAAGTGAAGAAATGACATATAACTCTATTGATTCTGTAACTGAAATCGAAGATGCAGTTCATTACCCCGTCGAGTTTCTTAATTAATTAAATCCGGCTGGCATGCCTCAACATAAATTAACTTTAAAGATTGGTTCACCTGTAATGTTGATTCGCAACTTGAAACCGCCGAAACTGTGCAATGGTACAAGATTGCAAGTTAAAGTCCTTCATAAGAATGTTGTCGAAGCAATTATCTTTACTGGCAATGGTATAGGGGAAACGGTTTTTATACCGAGAATTCTATTAATACCTTCTGATTCTGAATTTCCAATTCAATATAAAAGATTGCAAATTCCTTTAAAAGTTTGCTTTGCCTTAACAATTGCTAAATTACAGGGAAATTAGCTGGACAAGACTTAAGACACGATTGTTTTTCTCATGGCCAATTTTATGTAGCCTGCTCAAGAGTCAGTTCACCAAAAAGTTTATTTGTATTAGCACCTGACGGAAAAACAACCAATATCGTTTATAAAGAAGCTCTTAAAAGTTGTTAATAATTGCAAATTCAATTGGGGAAACCACAATAAAAAATTACGCGCCTGATTCTCTACCTCAATGGTGGCATGGAAAATAGAATATTAAATACTTTGCTTTAATATTTTGTGAAATATTTTCTAATTTATTTATTTTGTATCCATCTTCTATTGCTAAAATTTATGTAAACTATCCGCGCAGCGAAGTAAGCGGGCCACTTACTAGTTTATTTTATATAAGACTTTGGTATACTGGCTTAGCTTCCATCGATTAAGTGGAATATCTCCGGTGTTTCTCAACCGATTTGGACGAAATTTTCAGAAAAGTTCTATCATTATCCATTACTTCAACCCTCATTTTTAGATTTTCCAAATTCGATATTTTATTGTTATCGATATTATGTGTATATCGGAAACCAGAATAGTTATCGATAATTTGAAGCAAACTTGTTCTGCTCATGGTATAGGAGAACTTAAATACAAAATCAGAAGTCTCTAGCTGTTGTAGTCTCTGAGATCCACGCGTTCATACAGACAGACAGACGGACAGACGGACAGACAGACGGACAGACGGACATGGCTATATCGTCGCTGTTGATGCTGATCAAGAATATATATACTTTATAGGGTCGGAGATGCTTCCTTCTGCCTGTTACATACTTTTGCACAAAACCATTATACCCTTATTTACCCATTTTATGGGTTAAGGGTATAAAAAGCACATGTGGCTTGCGAAACAAATACAAGAAGCGTGCTAGACAAAGACGAAAGATAGAGAACGACAAATTAGTATGTGTGTTATTAGCAACAAGTATACTTATACTTATAGAGTCCTCATGAGGCCAAATTCTGACAGACAGTTGGAACAGACGTTATGTGACCGAATGACGGAAGCCCTTGCTAGGCTTTCCGGTTGGGCAAAAAGATCTGGATTAGGAGTTAATCCTGCTAAAACGGAGCTGGTTCTGTTTACGAGGAAATACAAAATTCCGTCTCTACATCCACCAACTCTAGATGGGGTTGAACTGTCCTTTAGTGACTCAGCAAGATACCTAGGTCTAATTCTAGACAAGAAATTAAACTGGAATCTCGATACTGAAGAGCTTTTAAGGAAGGCACATGTTGCTCTATACGCCTGTAGGAAGACAATCGGACTTAAATGGGGCATGACTCCGCAAGTAGTCCATTGGCTCTACACTGCGGTAGTCAGACCAATTTTATTCTATGGTGTTTCTGTCTGGTGGCCTGCACTTGACAAGAAAACAGTCACCAGGAAATTAGGAAGGGTGCAGCGAACTGCTGCGCTCTGCATAACAAGAGCTTTACGTACGACCCCGGGTAACACTCTTGATGCCATACTGCACTTCCTACCTGTCGAAATGATGGGGCGGAAAAAAGCAACTATGTCAGCGCTCCGAATGAGGGAAGCCAAACAGTGGATAGGCCAGGACTTTGGACATTCAAGTATCTTGAAAGACAATCCACTCATACCAGACAATACGGATTATCAGATCCCACAGGTGTATTTAGACACTCCCTTTACCACCCTAATCCCAACTAGAGAGAACTGGGAAGAAGGCTTGCCCGCAAGACCTGCGGAAGCTATAGAAATTATTACAGACGGCTCAAAGCTGGACGGTAATGTAGGAGGCGGCATTTTCTGCGCCAATTTATACTTACGCAAAGCTTTTCGACTCCCTGACCACTGTAGCGTCTTCCAGGCAGAATTGCTAGCAATTCAGGAGTCACTAAGTAGCATTCCACATAGGTGTAATGTCAGTAAAATCTATATCCTCACAGACAGCCAAGCAGCAATTAGATCGCTGGAGTCGTACACGTCGAACTCTAAGGCTGTTCATAACTGTCGCAAATCTCTAAGCGACATGGCAGAGCAGTTTTGCATATGCCTAGTATGGGTCCCAGGACATAGGGACATAGAAGGCAACTGCATCGCTGATGAACTTGCCAGATTAGGAACTACCATGGAACTCCTTCCAGACAAAGAGTGCATTGGTATACCTATGGCATCCTGTAGACTCAACCTAAGAGATTTCTTCGAGATGGAAGCCAACAGAGTATGGCAGCTCTCCACTCACAACTCACGTATTGCTCATCAAACCTGGCCAACCAAATGCCGGAAAAGATCAAATGAGCTCTGCCTCCTAAGCCGGAACAAGTGCTCTATTGTTACCAGAGTGATGGCATTGGCTTGTGGGGGCACATGCGGCCAGATTATTGGTCCCACACAACGACTTCTGCAGAATTGTAGAGACGAGGAGGAAGAAGAAACAGTTCTTCACCTTCTTTGTACCTGTCCGGCCTTATGCAAAACTAGGCAAAGAATCCTTGGTGACTTTTTCTTCGAAGATCTATCTGAACTTGCGAGTAAAAGACCCAAAGATGTAGCAAGGTACATCCAAGTCACAGGATGGACTCATGATGCGGAGTCATACCAAGAGTGATAGAGGGGTCTCAGAGCCTTTCGCGGCATCACAATGGGCCGAGTGCGGCCTAAGTGCGCCGAGGGGGTATCCCTCCTTGGTAACCGCTCTAACCTAACCTAACCTAACCTTTATTACATTTTGTAAGGGGCCCAAATTCATTTTTAAATTTGAAAAACCGTTAATGGTATAGCATACGCATCATTTCAATTGGCGTGTAAAGCTCTAGGATTACTAGAAGATGATAAGCACTTGGATTCAACTATAGCCGAAGCTGTCATATGCCAAAATCCTACAAAACTGAGAGAACTTTTGCAATAATGTTAGTATTTTGTCGAATTTCAGATGCTCTTAAAGTTTGGAATACTTATAAAGAGAGTTTCTCAGAAGATATTTTAAGAGCCTTTCATTTTTCACAAGCCAGAAATATTGATGAAAGTATTGTGAATAATGTATTAAATAAATGTATTATTTACATTGAAGATATTGTACTGTCTATTGGTGGTCAAAACTTGACTAACTATGGACTTCCACTACCAATTAGATCCGAGGAAATTTTTCCAAATATTGAATATCAAAGAGAAACAAATGAAAATTGCGATGATTTTGTTGTTAATAATGAGCTACTCCTTACTGCTGAGCAAAAACATGTATACGAAAAGATACTACATAGCGTTGAAGCAGAAGAGGGAGAAATCTATTTTTTAGATGCACCTGGTGGAACAGGTAAAACGTTTATTTTAAATTTATTATTGGCAAAGGTACGGCAAAGTAAACAAATTGCATTGGCCGTTGCTTCTTCCGGTATCGCAGCCACTTTACTTAATGGTGGTCGCACAGCGCATTCTACTTTTAAGATTCCATTTAATTTGATTCATTTAGAAACACCACATTGCTCAATTTCAAAGCAATCTAATATTGCTGCTGTGCTCAAAGATTGCAAGCTTATTGTTTGGGATGAGTGTACTATGGCCCATAAAGGTGCTTTTGAAGCTTTAGATCGATCTTTGAAAGACATTCGAGATAGTGAATACCTAATGGGTGGCATAACTGTTCTCTTAGCTGGTGATTTTCGACAAACTGTTCCAGTGATCCCCAGAGGAACAAGAGCAGATGCAATAAATGCGTGCTTAAAGTCTTCAATTTTGTGGCCCAAAATACAGAAAATTGCATTAACGAAGAACATGCGAGTGCACTTAAAAGGTGATAGCATAGCTGGTGAATTTGCAGAAATGCTACTTCAAATAGGAAATGGATTATTTCCAACCCAAGATGGCAAAATAACTTTACCATCCACTTTGTGTTATGTTGTGAAAAGTATTGAAGAGCTAACTCTAAAAATATTTCCGGATATTACAAATATCTCTCAAAAATCACTCGAATGGTTTTCAGAACGTGCTATTTTGACTGCGAGAAATGACAATGCATTGGAAATAAACGAGTTTTTATTAAAATCATTTCAAAGTGAAGAAATGACATATAACTCTATTGATTCTGTAACTGAAATCGAAGATGCAGTTCATTACCCCGTCGAGTTTCTTAATTAATTAAATCCGGCTGGCATGCCTCAACATAAATTAACTTTAAAGATTGGTTCACCTGTAATGTTGATTCGCAACTTGAAACCGCCGAAACTGTGCAATGGTACAAGATTGCAAGTTAAAGTCCTTCATAAGAATGTTGTCGAAGCAATTATCTTTACTGGCAATGGTATAGGGGAAACGGTTTTTATACCGAGAATTCTATTAATACCTTCTGATTCTGAATTTCCAATTCAATATAAAAGATTGCAAATTCCTTTAAAAGTTTGCTTTGCCTTAACAATTGCTAAATTACAGGGAAATTAGCTGGACAAGACTTAAGACACGATTGTTTTTCTCATGGCCAATTTTATGTAGCCTGCTCAAGAGTCAGTTCACCAAAAAGTTTATTTGTATTAGCACCTGACGGAAAAAACAACCAATATCGTTTATAAAGAAGCTCTTAAAAGTTGTTAATAATTGCAAATTCAATTGGGGAAACCACAATAAAAAATTACGCGCCTGATTCTCTACCTCAATGGTGGCATGGAAAATAGAATATTAAATACTTTGCTTTAATATTTTGTGAAATATTTTCTAATTTATTTATTTTGTATCCATCTTCTATTGATAAAATTTATGTAAACTATCCGCGCAGCGAAGTAAGCGGGCCACTTACTAGTTTATTTTATATAAGACTTTGGTATACTGGCTTAGCTTCCATCGATTAAGTGGAATATCTCCGGTGTTTCTCAACCGATTTGGACGAAATTTTCAGAAAAGTTCTATCATTATCCATTACTTCAACCCTCATTTTTAGATTTTCCAAATTCGATATTTTATTGTTATCGATATTATGTGTATATCGGAAACCAGAATAGTTATCGATAATTTGAAGCAAACTTGATCTGCTCATGGTATAGGAGAACTTAAATACAAAATCAGAAGTCTCTAGCTGTTGTAGTCTCTGAGATCCACGCGTTCATACAGACAGACAGACGGACAGACGGACAGACGGACATGGCTATATCGTCTCGGCTGTTGATGCTGATCAAGAATATATATACTTTATAGGGTCGGAGATGCTTCCTTCTGCCTGTTACATACTTTTGCACAAAACCATTATACCCTTATTTACCCATTTTATGGGTTAAGGGTATAAAAAGCACATGTGGCTTGCGAAACAAATACAAGAAGCGTGCTAGACAAAGACGAAAGATAGAGAACGACAAATTAGTATGTGTGTTATTAGCAACAAGTATACTTATACTTATAGAGTCCTCATGAGGCCAAATTCTGACAGACAGTTGGAATATGAAATCGTGGAGACACCTCTCCCACAGAGCTCTGTTATAGACTTTTTTATCTTCCAGCGCACTTCGTGCCCGATTTTCAAGCCACTCGGCTATCCGACTGTGCTATGCCTTTTTTCTTCAAACTGCAAACATATGGAAATATATATGCATGTGGTTATAGTGCTATGAAGCTATCGAAACGTCGCAAAATTGATTATGATACCTAGCCCAAGCAAAATATCAAAAATCAATTCAAAGCCCAGGTCCTCCAAAAATGCAAAACATGTGAAAACGCACATTCATATAAAAATATATGTATGTTGATATGAATACACATTTGTGTATTGCTGCTTTACAGCTAGGTCACAAGAACGAAAAGGAAGGAGCCATACCATATGATCATATGAAGAATACACACGCTAATAACCAATATGGCTGGCATACAAGCGATGTGCTATGAGGGAGAAAATCGTAGCACAGTCGGCAAGCAGAGTGACTTGAAAATCGGGCACAAAATGCGCTGGCAGAGAAAAAAGTCTACAAAAGCGTTTTGTGAGAGATGTGTCGCCACGATTTCAGATTCCAACTGGCAGTGGGATTTTTGGCTCATGACGACTCTATAAGAGCTTCATACTTGTTGCATGACGACTCTATAAGAGCTTCATACTTGTTGGTCATCCACATATTTCTCAACAGCAACTTGGCTGCACTTCAATAAGCCCCAGGTCCGAAATAAAACAAGTGGAAACGTTGCAGTCGGACGCAACCGACTGCGGTATACTCGATACCAGTATTAAAAATTTTGATGCCCATCCATGTGGGATGTCAATTGCTATCTTCATACCAAATTTGGTGACTCTAGCTCGAAGTTTGTATAAAGTGGGGAAAGGGGGCTGCGGGCGGTATGGTTGGGCGTGGCATCCAAATTTTTGCTGCAGATCCTTGTGGAATGTCAAATGCTACCTTCATACCAAATTTGGTGACTCTAGTTCGAAGCATGTAAAAGGTGGTGAAAGGGGGGCTATGGGGCTTGGGGCGGTATGGTTGGGCGTGGTATTCAAATTTTTGGTGCCGATCTATGTGGGATTTCAATTGCTATCTTCATACCAAATTTGGTGACTCTAGCTCGAAGTGTGTATAAAGTGGGGAAAGGGGGGCTGCGGGCGGTATGGTTGGGCGTGGCATCCAAATTTTTGCTGCAGATCCTTGTGAAATGTCAAATGCTACCTTCATAACAAATTTGGTGACTCTAGCTCAAAGTTTGTAAAAGCTGTCGAAAGGGGGGCTGGGGGCGGATTGGGTGGGTGTGGCATCCAAATTGTTGATGCAGATCTTTGTGAAATGTCAATTGCTATCTTCATACCAAACTTGGTGGCACTAGCTAATGGTTTGTAAAAGACGGGGAAAGGGTATGAAATGGGTGGGCGTGGCTCCAAAACTTTGATGCAGATTTTTGGGGGTCGTTGCCAGCTATCTTCTTGCCAAATTTGGTGGATGGGGGCGGCTAGGGCAGTATTGGTGGGCGTGGCATCCAAACCTTTGGTGCCTTTGGGGGTCATTATCATTTATCTTAGCACCAAATTTGGTGGCTAAAGCTCAAAAACTGTGGGAGATATAAGCTTCTTTGACTTTTAAATGCGGGGGGGCTGGTGGCGAAATGGATGGGCGTGACTCCAAAAATTTTGATGGAGTTTTTTGGCTACTATCCCATAAATAAAGAGAATTGGAAAGTTTCAAGTCTCTAGCTTGAAGGGTGTGAAAAAAAGTTGCGAACATACAGATGGACAGACGGTTAGACGGACGGACGGACGGACACCACGACGGAAATTGCACAAACTCAATATACTCTTTACCTTTTGTATCGAGTATAAAAATCAAGGAATCAAACTTGATCTTCATTGCTGCACGCGATTCTAACAAAGGGTAAGAACAACGCCCACTCTACAACATACTACATACATTCAACTATCTTGCCTTCCCCAGTTTAAATCAATGTCAATTGGCGGTCACTCTCACTTTTAAAGCAACTAAAAGAACAATTTATCAATAAGCTTTTGCGCATTCAATCAAAACAAATCGATAAATCACTAGGTTATGTCACTGTCTGAAATGGAAACAAAAATTTTGGAGCCAAGCCCACAAATTCCGCCCCCAGGCCCCCGCATTTTAAAGTCAAAAAAGCCTATATCTCCCACAGTTTTTGAGCTATAGCCGACAAATTTGGTGCCAAAAGTTTGGATGCCACGCCGCCTCCATTCACTCCAACGCTTCGTCAAAAACGGGAATGCGTGTATCTTCCAGAGCTGCTGAGCTAGATCCTCCAAATTTGGTAGGAAGATAGCTGGAAACGACCCCCAAGGAGCTGCATTAAAGTTTTGGAGCCACGCCCACCCATTCCGGCCGAGCCCTCCCGAATTTCGATATCAGAAATGGCTATGACTCCGACAGTTTTTTAAGCTAGAGCCATTTGGTTCCAAGATAGTACATGATGACCTCCCAAAAACTGCATCAAAAGTTTGGAATCCACGCCCACCAATACTGCCCTAGCCGCCCCCACCCCCCCAACGCTTGTGGAGCTAGAGCCACAAAATTTGGTAGGAAGATAGCTGGCAACGACTCCCAAAAATCTGCATCAAGAATTTTGGAGCCACGCCCACCCATTCCGCCACCAGCCCATCTCTCCCCACTTTTTACAATTTTCGAGCTAGAGTCACCAAATTTGGTATGAAGATAGCAATTAACATTCCACACAGATCTGCATCAAAACTTTGGATGCCACGCCCACCCATACCACATCCAGCCCATCTTTCCCCACTTTTTACAATTTTCGAGCTAGAGTCACCAAATTTGGTGTGAAGATTGCTAATTGCCATTCCACATAGTTCTGCAGCAAAAATTTGGATGCCACACCCACCCAATCTGCCCCCAGCCCCCCTTTCCACAGCTTTTAAAAACTTTGAGCTAGAGTCACCAAATTTGAAAGGAAGATAGTTGGTGGCATCCCCATCTGCATCGGAGAATCTTTAAGGCAGCGTACACCCCTGCCGCATCCGTACCCGTTTGCAATCAGGCCTCTTTTTACCGGTTTTAATACTGGTATCGAGTATGCCGCAGTCGGTTGCGTCCGACTGAAACGCTTACACTTGTTTATTTTTGGATGGCAACGCTGTTGGCATTTTGCAGTGGAGTTTTACTCCAATCCAACTTCCTTTTGTAAATATTTAACATGGATGCACGATTCTTTTGCTTATGAATGGGTATACGAGTTGGGAACGGGGTTATAATGTCGGTTAGCCGACAAATTTGGTGACAAAAGTTTGGATGTTACGCCTACCGATACTGCACTAGCCGCCCTTATTCACTCCAACGCATCGTCAAAAACGGGAATGCGTGTATCTTCCAGAGTTGTGAAGCTAGAGCCACCAAATTTGGTAGGAATATAGCTGACACCGACCCCCAAAAATCTGCATCATTTCACCCCCTTACCCCTTCGTTTACAAACTTCGAGCTAGAGTCACCAAATTTGGTATGAAGATAGCAGCTGACATTTCACAAAGATCTGCATCAAAAATTTGGATGCCACACCCACCCAATCTGCCCCCAGCCCCCTTTCCACAGCTTTTAAAAACTTTGAGCTAGAGTCACCAAATTTGAAAGGAAGATATCTGGTGGCATCACCATCTGCATCGGAGAATCTTCAAGGCAGCGTACATCCCTGCCGCATCCGTACCCGTTTGCAATCAGCCCTCTTTTTACCGGTTTTAATACTGGTATCGAGTATGCCGCAGTCGGTTGCGTCCGACTTCAACGCTTACACTTGTTTATTTTTGGATGGCAACGCTGTTGGCATTTTGCATTGGAGTTTTACTCCAATCCACCTCCCTTTTGTAAATATTTAACATGGATGCACGATTCTTTTGCATATGAATGGGTATACGAGCTGGGAACGGGGTTATAATATCGGTTAGCCGACAAATTAGGTGACAAAAGTTTGGATGCTACGCCTACCGATACTGCACTAGCCGCCCCCATTCACTCCAAACGCTTCGTCAAAAACGGGAATGCGTGTATCTTCCAGAGTTGTAAAGCTAGAGCCACCAAATTTGGTAGGAATATAGCTGACACCGACCCCCAAAAATCTGCATCATTTCACCCCCTTACCCCTTCGTTTACAAACTTCGAGCTAGAGTCACCAAATTTGGTATGAAGATAGCAATTGACATTTCACAAAGATCTGCATCAAAAATTTGGATGCCACACCCACCCAATCTGCCCCCAGCCCCCTTTCCACAGCTTTTAAAAACTTTGAGCTAGAGTCACCAAATTTGAAAGGAAGATATCTGGTGGCATCCCCATCTGCATCGGAGAATCTTTAAGGCAGCGTACACCCCTGCCGCATCCGTACCCCTTTGCAATCAGGCCTCTTTTTACCGGTTTTAATACTGGTATCGAGTATGCCGCAGTCGGTTGCGTCCGACTGCAAAGTTTTCACTTGTTTATTTTTGGCCTATGGTAGGAACCACTGTGAGACGGACAGACACTATGACAGAAATTGCACAAACCCAATGTACTCTTTACGTTCGGTATGACAGTACATAAAGGCGACATCCAAGCTGGAGAATAAAATGGCGTTGTTTGACGTTTTGGCGCTTTAAGCAAAATGTGCCGAATGGACCCGCAAAAACGAAATGCAATCGTAGAGAAGCACGACACGAAACGCAGCAGTCTTCGGCTGTTCACCATGAAACGGTAACAGTCAAGTGGCCGCTTTAGAGCTGAGCTAAGCTTAGCAGTCAGCACACATGCAGTCTTTGATACAAACTCAGCGCGCAAAGTCCACGTTTTAAGCAGACTGAATAGCGCGTGTCGAGCACGCAACGCAAAGTCGAGAATCGAAGTCGAAACACCAGCAGGCGAATATCAGTTTTGCATTGCTGGTCATATATATGCTCTTTCATGTTTTCAGTTTTATGACACTTTCCAACAATTTTTCCATCGCAACTACCATACAGTTATGCAGCGACATTTCACAAAGAACTGCATCAACAATTTGGATGCCACACCCACCCAATCCGCCCCCAGCCCCCCTTTCCACAGCTTTTACAAACTTTGAGCTAGAGTCACCAAATTTGCAAGGAAGATAGCTGGTGGCATCCCCATCTGCATCGGAGAATCTTTAAGGCAGCGTACACCCTTGCCGCATCCGTACCCCTTTGCAATCAGGCTTCTTATCACCGGTTTTAATGCTGGTAGCGAGAATACCGCAGTCGGTTGCGTCCGACTGCAACGTTTATGTAATTGTCTTTTGCTTATCTTCAAATTGTTCACTCTTCTTCATTTACACTTTTGCGCTTACACATCAGCCGCTGTTAAGGCGGTCTAATCAAGTGTCTAAGCAGACTATTGTATAAAAATGCACATGTACATGCGTTTGTACATATGTACATACTATACACCAACCGGTATTGATGCATAGATTAAATATATGTGCCGATATATAATCTAGCACGCTCCGTTCAAAAGTTATTTCAATTCAATTATTATTTTGAATTTTTATAGTAAAAATTGAAACGTTATTCTTATTTTCATTTTTAAAATAAAAGTTATAAATAAAAGTTATGATTTATTTTTAATATAACAATCAAAATATAATAATTATTTTGTAATTGTGTTATAAAAATTTAATTTAACAATAAAAATAACTTTTTTAATAAAATAAATAAAATAATTATTATTTTTCAATTTTTATAATAAAAATTATAATCGTTACGGTTATTCGATTTTATTTAATTTTATAGGTAAGCGAAGGCATCTTTATTTTAAAAAAGGGCTCGTGGCCACCGGAAAATTTCACCTCAGTTTTCGCAACCACCTCAGTTTTTGCAACAGGCCAAATTTTAATAGGTTGCGTTAACCGAGGTCGTACTATTTTAACAATATTTGTACAGCAAAAAATATATGTATGTACTTTCCGCTGTGTGTTGTGTAAATCGTTATTGTGTTAGGCACGTTATTGTGGATGTTCTGTGTTTGTCTTAAAGGGCGTTCAAAAACTCCGTGTGATGTTTAAGGGGGGGAGGGGGTCATGTTAAATCTCAGCAAATCTCACTTGTTTTAACAAATATCACGTAATATTTTTTTTTCAATAGAAAACCATGTAAAATGTGTGAAAGTAAAGTTAAATTAAAGTAAGGAATTTTTCTAGAATATAACTATGGCGAAATTTTACACAATGGTGTTTATCGTACAAATTGTTTTTTTTTTTTTTGTATTTTTCTTAAATCCAATGGATTTTTCAACCAAAAACACTTTTTAAAAAAAATCTCACGTCAGATTGTGAGAGGGGGGGGGGGGGGGGGGAGTAAAGGAAAATCTTACGAAATCTCACCAGAGGGAGGGGGCGGGGGGGTCGAAAAATCCTAAAAAATGCCTCACGTAATTTGTGAACGCCTCCTAAGCTGTGTTTCGTTAGAGTTTTAGTTATGAACGTCATCTCACTTCACAATAATTATTTTTGTATATTATTTATTAACATTTTAAGATTATGTGGTGTAAATTTCAAGTGCCCGTAGGTGCCCGGGCTCTTGCTTTTCTCAAAAAGGTAACCTAACCTCAACTTTAAAAAAGCACATGTGGCTTGCGAAACAAATACAAGAAGCGTGCTAGACAAAGACGAAAGATAGAGAACGACAAATTAGTATGTGTGTTATTAGCAACAAGTAAGAAGCGCTTATAGGGTCCCCATGAGGCCAAGTTCTGACTGCCATTTGGAATATGAAATCGTGGAGACACCTCTCTCACAGAGCTCTGTTGTAGACTTTTTTATCTTCCAGCGCACTTCGTGCCCGATTTTCAAGCCACTCGGCTTTCCGACTGTGCTATGCCTTTTTACACTCGATACCGAAGGTAAAGAGTATATTGGTTTTGTGCAATGTCCGTCATGGTGTCTGTCCGTCTGTCCGTCCGTATGTATGCAAGTTTTGTCCACACCCTTCAAGCTAGAGACTTGAAACTTTCCAATTCTCTTTATCTATGGGATAGTAAATTAAAGTGTCAAGATGGGGGTTCTGCGATAACTGGGGGGCTGGCAAATCGATAAATCCGATAACTCAAAACCGATAAATCCACATATTTCGCACATCCTTACAGCTAGAACTACCAAATTTGGTAAGAAGATAGCTACTAGCAACCCCCAAAAAACTGCATCAAAAATTTTGGAGCCACGCCCCCCCATTCCGCCCCCAGACCCCCCGAATTTTAAAGTCAAATAAGCCTATATCTCCCACAGTTTTTGAGCTAGAGCCGCCAAATTTGGTGCCAATTTAGCTGATGATGACCCCCCAAAAACTGCACCAAAAGTTTGGATGCCACGCCCACCAATACCACCGTAGCCGCCCCCAGATGCCCCAACGCTTCGTAAAAAACGGGAATGCGTGTATCTTCCAGAGTTGTAGAGCTAGAGCCACCAAATTTGGTAGGAAGATAGCTGGCAACGACCCCCAACAATCTGCATCAAAGTTTTGGAGCCTAGCCCATCCATTCCGCCCCCCTTTCCCCACCTTATACAAACTTTGAGCTAGAGTCACCAAATTTGGTATGAAGGTAGCATATGACATTCCACAAGGATCTGCAGCAAAAATTTGGATGCCACGCCCAAACATACCGCCCCCAGCCCCCATTTCCCCACTTTATACAAACTTTGAGCTAGAGTCACCAAATTTGGTATGAAGGTAGCATTTGACATTCCACAAGGATCTGCAGCAAAAATTTGGATGCCACGCCCAACCATACCGCCCCCAGCCCCCCTTTCCCCACTTTATACAAACTTTGAGCTAGAGTCACCAAATTTGGTATGAAGGTAGCATATGACATTCCACAAGGATCTGCAGCAAAAATTTGGATGCCACGCCCAAACATACCGCCCCCAGCCCCCATTTCCCCACTTTATACAAACTTTGAGCTAGAGTCACCAAATTTGGTATGAAGGTAGCATTTGACATTCCACAAGGATCTGCAGCAAAAATGTGGATGCCACGCCCAACCATACCGCCCCCAGCCCCCCTTTCCCCACTTTATACAAACTTCGAGCTATAGTCACCAAATTTGGTATGAAGATAGCAATTGACATCCCACATAGATCTGCACCAAAAATTTGGATGCCACGCCCAAACATACCGCCCCCAGCCCCCATTTCCCCACTTTATACAAACTTTGAGCTAGAGTCACCAAATTTGGTATGAAGGTAGCAATTGACATTCCACAAAGATCTGCATCAAAAATTTGGATGCAATTCCACCCATACCGCCCCCAGCCCCCCTTTCCCCACTTTATACAAACTTTGAGCTAGAGTCACCAAATTTGGTATGAAGATAGCAATTGACATCCCACATGGATGGGCATCAAAATTTTTAATACTGGTATCGAGTATACCGCAGTCGGTTGCGTCCGACTGCAACGTTTCCACTTGTTTTTCTTCAAACTGCAAACATATGGAAATATATATGCATGTAGGAATCGAATATTTGCGAAAGACGCGTAGTGGTAATCGATATTAGCATCGATAAAGAATGCTAGTTCACAGTCGAGGTTGGAATGGGAAGCAGTCGCTATTCTTGTCAGCTAAGCATCGAACGTAACTTAAGAACTCTCGAAGAATTATAAGTTGTATTATTAGAGCTATATCATAATAAATAAAAAATCGTAATCAAACGAGAAAACTTAAAACCACAATTGGGGGCTCGTCCGGGATAAAGCCTATGATAAAAGCAATTATAACTTGTTCGGCGAAAAGTGATCGGTGCATCTGGTACGTGCGAAAGACGGCAGCAGCTTAGGCTGGAATTGATAACTGTACGTATTGTGCGATAAAGTGGCGCAGGAGAAAAGAAAGAAAGAACAAAATTGGAAAAGCGACTGGAAGACTGGAAACTGCATACGTTTGTTTGGTGTGCTACCGAAACGGAGAGCGAAGCGAAAACCAACGGAAATCAGTTTAAAGTGGACATTAAAAGGCGAAGTCACGTGGTGGAATTGCAAGAGTACGTAACGTGGTGAGATTGCAGCGTGTACGTACGTGGTGAAATTGCAAGAGTACGTAACGTGGTGAGATTACAACTTGTACGTACGTGGTGAAATTGCAAGAGAACGTAACGTGGTGAGATTGCAGCGTAAACGTCCGTGGTGGAAATCTGATGCAAGGGTCATCAATAAAAAAATCGTCGCGTGGTGAAATTGCAGCGCGAACCTTTTTTGGTAAAAGTGAGGGCAGTCCCAGGCCCCGACACAGCAGGATAAAGTGTTTTGCAAAGCTACAGATCGGTAACGAAGGCGAGAAGGCCGGTGCGTTGGACGGAAAAGTGTTTTGCAAAGCTACAGATCGGTAACGCAGGCGAGAAGGCCGGTGCGTTGGACGGAAAAGTGTTTTGAAAGCTATAGATCGGTAACGCAGGCGAGAAGGCCGGTGCGTTGGATGAAAAAGGGGTTTGCAAAGCTACAAATCGGTAACGCAGGCGAGAAGGCCGGTGCGTTGGAAACCACAGTTATCTGCACAACGTGAGAAAGCGTCACACAGGAGGTAATTGGAAAACGCGACGAAAGCAAATTGTGGCAAGGGGACGTCAGGAGCAACATTCGCAGGCAGGCAAATTGATCCGATTGTTGGCTGTACTGCGTCAAGCTTGGGCGCTGAAAAGGCTTGGAAATCGGCGGCGTTTATTACCATCGAGTTGTTAACAGAGACGAGCGCTAACAGAGCAGCTGTACAAAGCTAACAGCGTGTTATACCATCGAAGGAATATCAGCGACGAACGTTAACATAACAGAGTGTTGTAGCAATCGCAGTCAGCATTATTGCGAATATCAACTGAAGAGTATTAATAATTTTATAATCATAAGTAAACTGTAAACGGTCAAGATGCAAGTTGATGAGATTATGGTAATGCGTGTCTTAGATTTGCGACAGAAGTTAGCGCAGCTCATTTGCAAACTAGCGGGGTTAAACGCGATTTGCAAAACAGATTACTAGTTCATTTTGGCCACCAGGAAGACGACGAAGATGAAGATGACGAATCAGTTGTTACAGCAGAAGGTAGTCCAGTACCTAACGAAGCTTTACCGAACGTAGTATCGACAATGGCAAACAAGCCATGGTTCACCTTGAAAGACGTGGAGGGCAGTGTGTCACAATTTAATGGTTCTGATAATGCTGATATAACTATGTAATTGGGTAGAAGAGTTGGAAGAATGTGCAGTAACCGTGCAGTGGAATAAGCTTCAACTTTTTATATATGCTAAACAGTTATAAGTGGGTGCTGCGAAGTCGTTTGTGCGAAGCCTACGCGACGTACGAAACTGGGAATCGTTGAAGTCCGCTCTACTGGAAGAATTTACAGTTAAATTGTCTTCAGCAGAGATTCATCGAAAGTTGCAGAAACGTCAGCAAAAGAAAGGGGAATCCCTGCTAGAGTTTTTGTACGCGTTATTGGAAAAAGCTAAACCAATTAAATTAGATGATGCTAGCATTATAGCAACAAGAATGTAACTTATATAGAGTCGTCATGAGGCCAAATTCTGACTGCCAGTTGGAATAGGCAATCGTGGCGACACCTCTCTCACAAAGCGCTGCTGCTGCTTTTTTCTCTGCCAGCGCATTTCGTGCCCGAGTATAAACTCACTCGGCTTGGCGACTGTTATACGCTTTTGTTTTCTCATAGCACAGCCAGCCAGCCATGCTCTGAGTATATGCCCATAGGCAGCGATTTTGCAGCGCGCAGTTGCTTCTTCGCTTGCTGTGTGCCCTTCTTTTGCTTCTATAAACATATGAGCGTGTCTACGTCACACGTATTATCATTTTTTTTAATCATTTTTGCGACGTTGCTTAGTGAAGCTATGCATTGTACCCACATTCATATATATTTATATATGTTTGCTGTTTTCCTAGGATTTCTACTGATTTTTATACTCGATACCGAAGGTAAAGAGTATATTGGGTTTGTGCAATGTCCGTCATGGTGTCTGTCCGTCTGTCCGTCTGTCTGTCTGTCCGTCTGTCCGTCTGTATGAACGCAACTTTTTTCCACACCCTTCAAGCTAGAGACTTGAAACTTTCCAATTCTCTTTATCTATGGGATAGTAAATTAAAGTGTCAAGATTGGGGTTCTACGATAACTGGGGGGCTGGCAAATCGATAAATTCGATAACTCCAAAACGATAAATCCGCATATTTCACACACCCTTACAGCTAGAACTACCAAATTTGGTATGAAGATAGCTACTAGCAACCCCCAAAAAACTGCATCAAAAATTTTGGAGCCACGCCCCCTTATTCCGCCCCCAGCCTCCTCGCATTTTAAAGTCAAAAAAGCCTATATCTCCCACAATTTTTGAGCTAGAGCCACCAAATTTAGTGCCAAGATAGGTGATGATGACCCCACAAAAACTGCATCAAAGTTTGGATGCCACGCCCACCAATACCGCCCTAGCCGCCCCCAGGTGCCCCAACTCTTCGTCAAAAACGAGAATGTGTGTATCTTCCAGATTTGTGGAGCTAGAGCCACCAAATTTGGTAAGAAGATAGCTGGTAATGAGCCCCAAAAAACCGCATCAAAGTTTTGGAGTCACGCCCACCCATTCCGCCCCCAGCCCCCCGCATTTTAAAATCAGAAAAGCCTATATCTCCCACAATTTTTGAGCTAGAGCCACCAAATTTAGTGCCAAGATAGGTGATGATGACCCCACAAAAACTGCATCAAAAGTTTGGATGCCACGCCCACCAATACCGCCCTAGCCGCCCCCAGGTGCCCCAACTCTTCGTCAAAAACGAGAATGTGTGTATCTTCCAGAGTTGTGGAGCTAGAGCCACCAAATTTGAGAGGAAGATAGCTTGCAACGACCCCCAAAAAACTGCATCAAAGTTTTGGAGCCACGCGCACCCCTTCCACCCCCTTTCCCACCTTTTACAAACTTTGAGCTATAGTCACCAAATTTTGTATGAAGGCAGCAATTGACATTCCACATAGATCTGCATCAAAAATTTGGATGCCACGCCCACCCATACCGCCCCCAGCCCCCCTTTCAACAGCTCTTACAAACTTTCAGCTAGAGTCACCAAATTTGGAAGGAAGATAGTTGGTGGCATCCTCATCTGCATCGGAGAATCTTTAAGGCAGCGTACACCCCTGCCCCATCCGTACCCCTTTGCAATCAGGCCTCTTTTTACCTGTTTTAATACTGGTATCGAGTATGCCGCAGTCGGTTGCGTCCGACTGCAACGTTTCCACTTGTTGTTATTTTGTTTGGGCTGGCTAGTGTTAGTGTGTAAGTGGCTTTGTATTTCTACATGACATATGTAATTGTATGCCATGGCATTCATTGACCTTTCTCTACTTATTATCAATTCAATTTGGTGCAGAATTTGTATTTTGCCTACAAAAACCTAAAAAGCAAACTTCCAAGGCAGCCAAATATCATATTTTGTGCTGATCGACCATTTGCAGTATCAGGCGAACAGCAATATAAACAAGCGTCTAGTAAAATAAGCAGCCGAATATCAGTTTTGCATTGCTGGTCATATATACTCTTTCATGTTTTCAGCTCTATGACCATTTCCAACAATTTTGTCATCGCAACTACCATACACTTATGCAGCGATGCGCACAAACTGCGAAAGTGTATTTAGTTGTGCATATGTCGATTTCATTTGCCGAAAACTCGGATTATAAGAAAATAAAGAATGAAAGAAAATAAACTAAGAACTAAAATAAAGGGTCGGCCAATGTTTCACATACATTCACATAGTCATATATGTATATACATTTTGCTGCATACAGTCATATCATTTTGCTGCTTATCGCCAATGTTCACCAAAAACCTAGACTTAGTGTCTATTTTACATTTTGCTGCTGATCGGCAAGCACATTTTGTTTGACGCTTGTTTATTTTGCTTTTTGCCTGATTCTGCAAATGGTCGATCAGCACAAAATATGATATTTGGCTGCCTTGGAAGTTTGCTTTTTAGGTTTTTGTAGGCAAAATACAAATTCTGCACCAAATTGAATTGATAATAAGTAGAGAAAGTTCAATGAATGCCATGGCATACAATTACATATGTCATGTAGAAATACAAAACCACTAACACACTAACACTAGCCAGCCCAAACAAAATAACAAAAATCAGTAGAAATCCCAGCAAAACAGCAAACATATATAAATATATATGAATGTGGGTACAATGCATAGCTTCACTAAGCAACGTCGCAAAAATGATAAAAAAAAAAAATGATAATACGTCTGACGTAGACACGCTCATATGTTTATAGGAGGAAAAGAAGGGCACACAGCAAGCGAAGAAGCAACTGCGCGCTGCAAAATCGCTGCCTATGGGCATATACTCAGAGCATGGCTGGCTGGCTGTGCTATGAGAAAACAAAAGCGTATAACAGTCGCCAAGCCGAGTGAGTTTATACTCGGGCACGAAATGCGCTGGCAGAGAAAAAAGCAGCAGCAGCGCTTTGTGAGAGAGGTGTCGCCACGATTGTCTATTCCAACTGGCAGTCAGAATTTGGCCTCATGACGACTCTATATAAGTTACATTCTTGTTGATTACCACCATCTTCTATCTCTATTCTACGATATAGAGGGTAGCTATCTTTTCCAGTCACAGTTTCTTTAAGTAATTCTCGAGGAAACCTTTTGCTACATTTTCCATTTTTCATGCATGGCGATTTATTATTAAATGCACCGCAAGGACCATGAATCATATTTGACTTAACAATGTTAAATAACAAAGGATCCTCATCTGCGTTTGGTATTTCGGCACAGATAATTTTATTGATTTTATCTGGTCTTATTTTATTTTCTAACCAAAGTAAAAAGTCGAGCTATAATATCGTGACGATCATGCGGTTCTTGACCCGGTAATAAAACACTTTTTATGTCATTCCAGTGTGGATTGCATGTGAATGTTATAAAAAGATCTTGTCACCCATAATGGCGAACATATGTCATAGCATTTTGAGTCGTTTCATGCATATACCGTGCAGAGCATGTAAGAGAAGATGGTAAAATTACTATCTGACCAAGTTGAGCTGCGACAACATCTTGTTGGCCTATTGCATCTTGTAGATGTATATAGCTATCTGCTTTGAGTTTCGCTTGATTGTAGCGAATATAAATTAATCTTTCTGATTAAATATTAGCATGCATATCAACCAAAACTCACAAAAAAGGGAACGACTATAAATTAAATGAATTTTCTTAGATTGAAGAATCATTATTTTATAGCTTTAAAAGCTTAACGCAGATATCATTTTTTTTGGTTCCTCCTTTTTATACTCGATACCGAAGTTAAAGAGTATATTGAGTTTGTGCAATGTCCGTCATGGTGTCTGTCCGTCTGTATGAACGCAACTTTTTTCCACACCCTTCAAGCTAGAGACTTGAAACTTTGCAATTCTCTTTATCTATGGGATAGTAAATTAAAGTGTCAAGATTGGGGTTCTACGATAACTGGGGGGCTGGCAAATCGATAAATTCGATAACTCAAAACCGATAAATCCACATATTTCGCACATCCTTACAGCTAGAACTACCAAATTTGGTCGGAAGATAGCTACTATCAACCCCCAAAAAACTGCATCAAGAATTTTGGAGCCACGCCCACCCATTCCGCCTCCAGCCCACCCCCCCCCCCCCCCGCAATTTAAAGTCAAAAAAGTCTATGTCTCCCACAGTTTTTTAGCTGGAGCCTCCAAATTTGGTGCCAAGATAAGTGATGATGACCACCCAAAAACTGCATCTAAAGTTTGGACCACCAACACCAATACTGCCCTAGCCGCCCCATCCACCCCAACGCTTCGTCAAAAACGGGAATGCGTGTATCTTCCAGAGTTGTGAGGCTAGAGCCACAAAATTTGGTAGGAAGATAGCTGGCAACGACCCCCAAAAATCTTCATCAAAGTTTTGGAGCCACGCCTACCCATTTCGCCCCCTTTCCCCACCTTTTACAAACATTTAGCTAGAGTCACCAAATTTGGTATGAAGATAGCAATTGACATTCCACAAGGACCTGCAGCAAAAATTTGGATGCCACGCCCAACCATACCGCCCCCAGCCCCCCTTTCCCCACTTTATACAAACTTCGAGCTAGAGTCACCAAATTTGGTATGAAGAGAGCAATTGACATCCCACATGGATCGGCAGCAAAAATTTGAAAGCCACGCCCACCCATACCGCCCCAAGCCCCATAGCCCCCCTATCACCACCTTTTACATGCTTCGAGCTAGAGTCACCAAATTTGGTATGAAGGTAGCATTTGACATTCCACAAGGATCTGCAGCAAAAATTTGGATGCCACGCCCAACCATACCGCCCCCAGCCCCCCTTTCCCCACTTTATACAAACTTTGAGCTAGAGTCACCAAATTTGGTATGAAGGTAGCATTTGACATTCCACAAGGATCTGCAGCAAAAATTTGGATGCCACGCCCAACCATACCGCCCCCAGCCCCCCTTTCCCCACTTTATACAAACTTTGAGCTTGAATCGCCAAATTTGGTATGAAGATAGCATTTGACATTCCACAAGGATCTGCAGCAAAAATTTGGGTGCCACGCCCAACCATACCGCCCCCATTCCCCGTTTCCCCACTTTATACAATTTTCGAGCTAGAATCACCAAATTTGGTATGAAGATAGCAATTGACATCCCACATAGTTCTGCACCAAAAATTTGAATACCACGCCCAACCATACCGCCCCAAGCCCCATAGCCCCCCTTTCACCACCTTTTACATGCTTCGACTCAAGATGCTATGACATATGTTCGTCATTATGGGCGACCAGATCTTTTCATAACATTCACCTGCAATCCACAATGGAATGACATCAAAAGTGTTTTGATACCGGGTCAAAAGCCACATGATCGTCACGATATTATAGCTCGAGTTTTTCATTTAAAAGTTAAAGCTTTAATGTCACTATTGACTAAAGGTTATTTGTTTGGAAGCGTGCAATGTTTCATGTACTCTGTGGAATGGCAAAAGTAGGGTTTACCACATATATATATTCTGCTTTGGTTAGAAAATAAAATAAGACCAGATAAAATCGATAAAATTATCTGTGCCGAAATACCAAACGCAGATGAGGATCCTTTGTTATTTAACATTGTTAAGTCAAATATGATTCATGGTCCTTGCGGTTCATTTAATAATAATTCGCCATGCATGAAAAATGGAAAATGTACCAAAAGGTTTCCTCGACAATTACTTAAAGAATTTGTGACTGGAAAACATAGTTACCCTCTATATCATAGAAGAGCGATAGAAGATGGTGGTAATGCAATTAATATAAATGGTAATTGCATAGATAATCGTTGGGTTGTGCCTTATAACTGTTTACTACTGAGAAAATTTGAAGCTCACATAAATGTTGAGTATTGTAGTTCTGTAAAGTCTATTAAATATATTTGTAAATATGTTAACACGGGCAGCGATCAAGCATCATTTACTCTTGAAGACCAACGTAATGAAATTAATATGTACGAAAGTGGCCTTTATATAAGTATCTCAGAAGCGGTATGGAGAATCCTTGCATTTCCCATACATGAACAATAAAGAATTTCAGAGAACGAACCGGAGGCATGATGTGCTAAATTTTTCTGGAGTTAAAAGAGATTCAGCTTTGGGAAGAGTTCATCCCAATAATACAGAATGTTTCTATTTAAGACTTTTACTACATTTTGTAAGAGGGCCCAACTTCATTTCCAAATTTAAAAACCGTTAATGGTATAGCATACGCATCATTTCAATTGGCGTGTGAAGCTGTAGGATTACTAGAAGATGATTACAGAAATTCTTCTTAAAATAGGAAATGGATTTTTTCCAACCCATGATGGCAAAATAACTTTGCCAAGATATGACAATGCATTGGATATAAACGAGTTTTTATTAAAATCATTTCAAAGTGAAGAAATGACATATAGCTCTATTGATTCTGTGACTGAAATCAAAGATGCAGTTCATTACCCCGTCGAGTTTCTTAATTAATTAAATCCGGCTGGCATGCCTCAACATAAATTAACTTTAAAGATTGGTTCACCTGTAATGTTGATTCGCAACTTGAAACCGCCGAAACTGTGCAATGGTACAAGATTGCAAGTTAAAGTCCTTCATAAGAATGTTGTCGAAGCAATTATCTTTACTGGCAATGGTATAGGGGAAACGGTTTTTATACCGAGAATTCTATTAATACCTTCTGATTCTGAATTGCCAATTCAATATAAAAGATTGCAAATTCCTTTAAAAGTTTGCTTTGCCTTAACAATTGCTAAATTACAGGGAAATTAGCTGGACAAGACTTAAGACACGATTGTTTTTCTCATGGCCAATTTTATGTAGCCTGCTCAAGAGTCAGTTCACCAAAAAGTTTATTTGTATTAGCACCTGACGGAAAAACAACCAATATCGTTTATAAAGAAGCTCTTAAAAGTTGTTAATAATTGCAAATTCAATTGGGGAAACCACAATAAAAAATTACGCGCCTGATTCTCTACCTCAATGGTGGCATGGAAAATAGAATATTAAATACTTTGCTTTAATATTTTGTGAAATATTTTCTAATTTATTTATTTTGTATCCATCTTCTATTGCTAAAATTTATGTAAACTATCCGCGCAGCGAAGTAAGCGGGCCACTTACTAGTTTATTTTATATAAGACTTTGGTATACTGGCTTAGCTTCCATCGATTAAGTGGAATATCTCCGGTGTTTCTCAACCGATTTGGACGAAATTTTCAGAAAAGTTCTATCATTACCCATTACTTCAACCCTCATTTTTCGATTTTCCAAATTCGATATTTTTTGTTATCGATATTATGTGTATATCGGAAACCAGAATAGTTATCGATAATTTGGAGCAAACTTGTTCTGCTCATGGTATAGGAGAACTTAAATACAAAATCAGAAGTCTCTAGCTCTTGTAGTCTCTGAGATCCACGCGTTCATACAGACGGACAGATGGACAGACAGACAGACGGACAGACAGACGGATATGGCTATATCGTCTCGGCTGTTTATGCTGATCAAGAATATATATAATAACTGAGCTTAGCCGAAACGGCATGGAATTAACCAAAGATTGTAGGTGAGATGGTCGATTTTTGACCATTCTTGCTCAATTGCCAATTTGAGCTATTTTGCTGTCTCAAACTGACGACAATTTTTTAACACAGCAGAGGATAGAATACCCCAGAGATCCTCAATGGGATTGAGGTCCGGACTCATTGCTGGCCACTTTAAAACTGGAATATTTCTCACATTGAAAAACTCGGTAGTCAGATTTGTACTGTGTATTGGCGCATTATCCTGTTGAAAGGTCCACTCATCGCCGTATAGCTGACTACCGCTCCACCAACTCGTCATCCAATAACTCCACATTCGTTTCGGAATTCATTTTGGTTGATATAAAGCACATTGGACTCTTTCCTTTATAGCAAAACGCTGCCCACACCATCACCGTTCCACCACCATGACTACGCTTATAGCAAGTGCGTTGATCCTGTCGCATATCTCGCCAATACTTCTTACAGCTGTCAGGTCCGTCCAAATTAAACTTCTTCTCGTCACTGAAAATAACAATACGCCATTCTTCGTCCCAGAATTGGTACCTGTGTGCAAACTCCATGCGTGCCTTAATGTGACGAGGTAAAAGCCTAGGTTTAGGTACCATAGTGGTATGTTTGAGGCTCGGATTTTCATGGATTTTTTAAATAATCCTACTTCTTGTTATATTTAGTCCCAATTGAGACAGAATTTGTCCACTGCTCCATGAATCCACGGCTGCATGACGTTGGATTTGACGTTTGCACCGGGTGTCAATAACGGTTTTCCGTCCACTGCGTGGTGTTGTGCCATATCCATTTGGATTTTTTAGGAAATTGCATATTGTATTCTTATGACGATTGAGTTTCCTTGCGATATTTATGTTTTAAGAACCGCTTTCATGCATTCCAATCACCTATCCTTGCTAATACTCCGAAAGGCTATTTCGACAAGGCACTTTGTACTCCCTAATACACAACAAGTGGAAGCGTTGCAGTCCGACGCAACCGACTGCGGTATACTTGATACCAGTTTTAAAACAGGTTAAAAGAGGCCTGATTGCATATGGGTACGGATGTGGCAGGGGTGTACGCTGCCTTAAAGATTCTCCGATGCAGATGGGGATGCCACCAGCTATCTTTCTTCCAAATTTGGTGACTCTAGCTCAAAGTTTGTAAAAGCTGTGGAAAGGGGGGTTGGGGGCGGATTGGGTGGGTGTGGCATCCAAATTTTTGATGCAGATCTTTGTGAAATGTAAATTGCTATCTTCATACCAAACTTGGTGAATCTAGTTCAAAGTTTGTAAAATGTGGGGAAAGGGGGGCTAGGGACTGTATGGGTGGGTGTGGCATCCAAATTTTTTATGCAGATCTTTGTGGATTGTGAATTGCTATCTTCATACCAAATTTGGTGACTCTAGGTCAGAGTTTGTAAAAGGTGGGGAAAGGTGGGCTGGGGTTGGTATGGGTGGGCGTGGCATTCAAATTGTTGATGCAGAACCATGTGGGATGTTAATTGCTACATTCATACCAAATTTTGTGATTCTAGCTCAAAGTTTGTATAAGGTGGGGAAAGGGGGGCGGATTGGGTGAGCGTGGCTCCAAAACTTTGATGCAGATTGTTGGAGGTCGTTGCCAGCTATCTTCCCACCAAATTTGGTGGCTCCAGCTCCTCTACTCTGGAAGATACACGCATTCCCGGTTTTGACGAAGCGTTGGGGATGATGGGGGCGGCTAGGGCAGTATTGGTGGGCGTGGCATCCAAACTTTTGATGCAGTTTTTGGGGGCGCATCATCACCTATCTTGGCACCAAATTTGGTGACTCTAGCTAAAAAACTGTGGGAGATATAGGCTTTTCTGATTTCAAAATGCGGGGGGGCTGGGGGCGGAATGAGTGGGCGTGGCTCCAAAATTCTTGATGCAGTTTTTTGGGGGTTGATAGTAGCTATCTTCTTACCAAATTCGGTAGTTCTAGCTGTAAGGATGTGCGAAATATCTGGATTTATCGGTTTTTAGTTATCGAATTAATCGATTTGTCAGTCCCCCAGTTATCGTAGAACCTCCATCTTGACACTTTAATTTACCATCCCATAGATAAAGAGAATTGGAAAGTTTCAAAGGTCTAACTTGAAGGGTGTGGAAAAAGCTTGCACACATACAGACGGACGGACGGACGGACACCATGACGGACATTGCACAAACTCAATATGCTCTTTACCTTCGGTATCGAGTATAAAAATATTAGCTTACGCAATTTATAGCATATACGTATACTCACGGTTCAATTTAAAACAAAATTCTTCCAATTATACCTTTTTTAACCGATTATTGAGCAAAATCACGGAGCGAAATGAAAATGTCACATATAATTCTTTATTACCAAAACCAATAGGCACGCTTACTTTTTGAGCAAACGGTAGACCGAATATGAAGAGAATGAGGAAATGATAGTTGCTTATACAAATTAAATGAACCTTTGGGTTGTTTTTTATAAAAAAAACACATTTGTTTTATTGAGGTGCTGATTTAGAACTGAAGTTATGACAATTATATCTTATGCTAGAAACCACTGGCTGAAGTTCTTTTGTTTGTCGCCGCTGCCTCTGCTGCTGCCGCCGCTGCTGCTGTCGCTGTTGTCGTTGTAGCGTTGAGTGTCCGGTAACCAGCTTGTGTCCCAAGGTGGTGTTCGTTGTATGGCGCGCCGGTCGTTGGTCCCATGCAGGTGTCTGCAGGAATCTGCTGACACAGCGCACGTGGCGGATGTCGTTCACGCGCTGCTGTCGTGGCTTATAACTTAGCGGAGTGCAATTTGGGTGCACTTGCACCGTCGCTGCTGAGGCATTTTGGTATTTGTAGGATTTGTCGTTAACTCCTCCCCCTTTAAACGCGGACGTCCTCGGTCACGATGTAGAAGCGCTTTTGGGTTTTGTTGTCTGCCGAGCTTGTCTCTGTAATCTCCTCTTCGGTGTTATTTGGTGTTTTTGTGGATGATTTTTGTTTCCATACCCATACTGCGATAATGGCCAGTATCGACATCAAAATTCCAGAGAGTGACAGGCTGATAGTCGTTGCTTTAAAACTCGCCGTTCTCAGCATCTCCAGTTTTCTCGTATTACGGTTTTGTAGAAGTGGGGCTCAGGTGTTGTTACTTAAGTTTAAAATGTTATTTATATGACAAATGGTTTTATCGCTATGTGTTTTACAACTTTCTATTTGGGCGTATACAGTTTTGTTGCACATTATAATTTTTTCATATTTAATTTTATTTATGGTGCTACCTTTTTATTCTCTATACCGAAGGTAACGAGTATATTGAGTTTGTGCAATGTCCGTCATGGTGTCTGTCCGTCTGTCCGTCTGTATGAACGCAACTTTTTTCCACACCCTTCAAGCTAGAGACTTGAAACTTTGCAATTCTCTTTATCTATGGGATAGTAAATTAAAGTGTCAAGATGGGGGTTCTAAAATAACTGAGTGGCTGACAAATCGATCAATTCGATAACTCTAAGCCGATAAATCCACATATTTCGCACATCCTTACAGCTAGAACTACCAAATTTGGTAAGAAGATAGCTACTATCAACCCCCAAAAAACTGCATCAAGAATTTTGGAGTCACGCCCACCCATTCCGCCCCCAGCCCCCCGCATTTTAAAGTCAAAATAGCCTATATATCCCACAGTTTTTGAGCTATACCCACCAAATTTGGTGCCAAGTTAGGTGATGATGACCCCCCAAAAACTACATCAAAAGTTTGGATGCCACTCCCACCAATACTGCCCTAGCCGCCCCATCCTCCCCAACGCTTCGTCAAAAACGGAAATGCGTGTATCTTCCAGAGTTGTGAGGCTAGAGCCACCAAATTTGGTAGGAAGATAGCTGGCAACGACCCCCAAAAATCTTCATAGAAGTTTTTGAGCCACGCCTACCCATTTCGCCCCCCTTTTCCCACATTTTACAAACATTTAGCTAGAGTCACCAAATTTGGTATGTGGATAGCAATTGACATTTTAAAAAGATCTGCATCAAAAACTTTGATGCCACGCCCAGCTACTCTGCCCCCAGCCCCCCTTTCACCACTTTTTACAATTTTCGATCTAGAGTCACCAAATTTGGGATGAAGATAGCAATTGACATTCCACACAGATCTGCATCAAAACTTTGGATGCCACGCCCACCCATACCGCCCCCAGCCCCCCTTTCACCACTATTTACAAACTTCGAGCTTGAATCGCCAAATTTGGTATGAAGATAGCAATTGACATTCCACACAGATCCGCATCAAAACTTTGGATGCGCACGGCCAAACCAGTTCTCGCCTTTGACCCAGTTGATGCAACTGGCAGAAGAGCTCAAAGAACTGGAAAAGGATAGACTGAAATTGAGATTACAAAGTGCTACAAGCGAGTAACAATACAGCCAACATCAACAACAACAGCCTCAACGACACCGAGACACGCAGCAAAATGGACGCGATCACAATCAGAGTCATGCCAATCGTACACGATTTATGGCCTTGGAGGAGCAGAGCCAGCACAGCGGAGGATTGAAGGAACGGCCAAGTCCAACACCTGGGAGCCAAAAAAATCCTGCCAGAACACACATAAACAACCCAGGAAGGGCGTGTCGCGTGTGTGGACAGGAGGGCCACTGGGCGATAGAGTGCCGAAACCCAATGTTGGAGTTTTACTGGGTTTGTGGCAGAATCGGGCAGCGGACAGCACTATGTTAACAGTCGGGAAACGGCCAGCGGCGTCCGCCATCGAGGGGCGAGCGGTAGCCGCCAAGGTCCGCCCCGAGACGCTAGTCGGTCACCTAAAGGACGAAGAGACGCAGTTGACTGCCACCGTATGGATAGGTGATTGTCAGCATAAGGCTACAGTTGATACAGGGGCTACAAGCAGCTTTGTTAGCGAAGAGCTAGCTTGCAGACTGAACACAGTAGGCCTGAGAAGCGTCTCAAGCAGACAGGTGCAATTAGTAGACGGACATAACAGCAGTACAACAGAGCAAATAACGGTGGAAATAAGGCTTGGGCATCGCAGCTTAGAAATAGCGTTGCTGATCATGCCTGGTGTAATAGACGATTTGGTGCTGGGCTGGGATTTTCTAACTGGCATGGGCACAGTGCTGCAATGTACGCACCATCCCAGCAGGACGCACAAGGCTGGAAATCTGGAGAAGAGACTGTCGGTGGCAGTTGTCCAGAAAACAACCGAACAAGGCATAGCTACACATAACCTTAAAAAACCACCTATTGAAAGCAAAAGTCTACACGAAGACCCAGAATTAATGAATTTCTACTGCGGGAAGTCGCAGCTTTCGAACACCTAAAGGGAACATCACTAATTACGACAGGCCTATAGAGCAGCGCTATTTTCCCAAAAACACAAAAATTGAAAGTCCATCAGGAAAAATAGCGCGTTGGGCGCTAGAACTGCAACAATACGATTTGGAAGTCAAATACTGTAAAGGTAACCTAAATGTCGTAGCCGATGCACTTTCGAGACAGCCACTTCCGGAGACATGCTGCCTAGTAAAAATCGCAACAGAAGGGATGCAGACAGACAACGCAAATTCCAAATGGATACAAAAATTGAAAAAGGAAATCGCGAATAAGCCCAAGAAATATCCGGACTACATGGAGGAAAAAGGCAACTTGTACAGGCACATCCCACATCGCGCTGGAGGCGGAGATGTGGAAGCATGGAAGCTTTGTGTGCCCAAAGGTAAGAGGAAGGATGTCTTAAGGGAAAATCACGACGCAGCCACATCCGGTCATTTGGGAAGCCGGAAAACAATAGCAAGAGAAGCGACACGCTACTACTGGCCAGGCTTATACAGGGACGTACGCACATATGTTCAGAACAGCGAAACGTGTCAAAAATATAAGCCAAGCCGGCAGGAAAAATGTTGGCACAAATCCCTGAAGAGTCTTGGAGTACGGTGTGTGCTGATTTTGTTGGGCCACTGCCAAGGTCAAAACACGCCAACACAATGCTATTGGTGATGTTCGATCGGTTTTCTAAGTGGACCAAATTGGTTCCGCTGAGGTGCGCAACCACAGCCACTTTGCAAAAGGGTTTCAGAGAGAGAATTTTGGCACGATTTTGGGTGCCAAAAGTTCTCATAACGGACAATGGAACACAATTTACGAGTAAAGCCTTCAAACGCTTTCTCGAACAATTCGGAGTGCGACACCAATTTACGGCACCATACACACCTCAAGAGAATCCCACAGAACGTGCGCACCGCAAGGTAAAACCAAAAATGGCACAAAGGATAACCAGCGGTGCTGGGGTGAATTGTTGCCAGAGTTGTCACTGGCCATTAACTTCAGCGTATTGGCGTCTACGGGCTACAGTGCAGCGCTTATCACGCAAGGGCGTGAACCAAGGCTGCCAAATGCACTGTACGACAACGTTACACTCGGCACAGGGCAACCGACACAAACACCCAGCGACAATGCAAAAACTTAGAGAAATTTTTGATTTGGTGCGCAGGAGTTTGGAGAAAGCCGCTCAGGAGCAGGCAAGGCATTACAACCTGCGGAGACGGCAGTGGAAACCCTCCGTAGGAGACAAGGTGTGGGTGAAACAACACCGCTTGTCAAACCCAGCGGAAGGCTTCGCTGCGAAGCTTGCTCCTAAATTTGCCGGACCGTATACGATAACAAACTTTGTGTCACCTGTAATCTGTGAATTACATGGAAAAACTAGTGAAAAAGAACGGACCGCGCACATGGGCGACATCAAACCCCACGGAGGTGGAACGGACAACGGGTGAGACAATACAAAATTTTTGGGGACACAAATAATTGTAAGACCCTGAAAAAAATTAATTTTTATTTTGTTTGATGCAATATCTGGAAAAAAAAGAGCGGCTTCAAGTTGCGAATAAACATTACAGGTGAACCAATCTTTAAAGGTAATTTATGTTGAGGCAGGCCAGCCGGATTTAATGAATTAAGAAACTCGACGGGGTAATGAACTGCATCTTCGACTTCAGTCACAGAATCAATAGAGTTATACGTCATTTCTTCACTTTGAAACGATTTTAATAAAAACTCGTTTATTTCCAATGCATTGTCATTTCTCGCAGTCAAAATAGCACGTTCTGAAAACCATTCGAGTGATTTTTGAGAGATATTTTTAATACCCGTATATATTTAGAGAGTTAGCTCTCCAATACTTTTCACAACATGACACAAAGTTGATGGTAAAGTTATTTTGCCATCATGGGTTGGAAATAATCCATTTCCTATTTTAAGAAGCATTTCTGCAAATTCACCAGCTATGCTATCACCTTTTAAGTGCACTCGCATATTCTTCGTTAATGCAATTTTCTGTATTTTGGGCCACAAAATTGAAGACTTAAGCACGCATTTATTTCATCTGCTCTTGTTCCTCTGGGGATCACTGGAAGAGTTTGTCGAAAATCACCAGCTAAGAGAACAGTTATGCCACCCATTAGGTATTCACTATCTCGAATGTCTTTCAAAGATCGATCTACAGCTTCAAAAGCACCTTTATGGGCCATAGTACACTCATCCCAAACAATAAGCTTGCAATCTTTGAGCACAGCAGCCATATTAGATTGCTTTGAAATTGAGCAATGTGGTGTTTCTAAATGAAACAAATTAAATGGAATCTTTAGAGTAGAATGCGCTGTGCGACCACCATTTAGTAAAGTGGCTGCGATACCGGAAGAAGCAACGGCCAATGCAATGTTTTTACTTTGCCGTACCTTTGCCAATAATAAATTTAAAAGAAACGTTTTACCTGTTCCACCAGGTGCATCTAAAAAAAAGTTTATCCTTTTTCTGCTTCAACGCTATGCAGTAACTTTTCTTATACTTGTTTTTGCTGAGCAGTAAGGAGTAGCTCATTATTAACAACAAAATTATCGCAATTTTCATAATTTGTTTCTCTATGATATTCATTATTTTGAACAATTTCCTCGGATCTGATTGGTAGTGGAAGTCCATAGTTAGTCAAGTTTTGACCACCAATAGACAGTACAATATCTTCAATGTACAAAAGACATTTATTAAATACATTATTCAGAATACTTTGCTCAAAATTTCTGTCTTGTGAAATATGAAAGACTCTTAAAATATCTTCTGAGAAACTCTCTTTATAAATATTCCAAAGTTTAAGAGCATCCGAAATTTGACAAAATACTAACATTATTGCAAAAAGTTCCCTCAGTTTTGTAGGATTTTGACATATGACAGCTTCGGCTATAGTTGCATCCCAGTGCTTATCATCTTCTAGTAATCCTAGAGCTTTAAACGCCAATTGAAATGAGGCGTATGCTATACCATTAACGGTTTTTAAATTTGAAAATGAAGTTGGCCCTCTTACAAAATGTAGTAAAAGTCTTAAATAAAAACATTCTGTATTATTGGGATGAATAGTGTAAACTCTTCCCAAAGCTGAATCTCTTTTAACTCCAGGAAAATTTGGCACATCATGCCCTCGTATTCTTCTTTGAAATTCTTTATTTTTCCATGTAAAATACGATGGAACTTCACAATATAGAAGCGTTCTTGCAAACTCATCACGTGTGCATAGCTCAAAGAAGGCTAGCAAAGTGGTTTTGGGTGTAATGCTTAATCTGTCAAGTAATTGTTGCGGATTATTGGGGTTAAAATATATTCGTTGACCATTTTCTAAATGAACAGCTAAGTGTGTAATAGCCGGAAAACGTTCATGTATGGGAAACGCAAAGATTCTCCATACCGCTTCTGAGCTACTTATGTAACGGTTACTTTCGTACATATTAATTTCATTACGTTCGTCTTCAAGAGTATATGATGCTTGATCACTGCCCTTGTTAACATATTTACAGATGTATTTAATAGACTTTACAGAACTACAATACTCAACATTTATGTGAGCTTCAAATGTTCTCAAAAGTACACAGTTGTAAGGCACTACCCAACGATTATCTATGCAATTACCATTTATATTAATTGCATTACCTCCATCTTCTATCGCTCTTCTACAATATAGAGGGTAACTATCTTTTCCAGTCACAGTTTCTTTAAGTAGTTGTCGAGGAAACCTTTTGGTACACTTTCCATTTTTCATGCATGGCGATTTATTATTAAATGAACCGCAAGGACCATGAATCATATTTGACTCAACAATGTTAAATAACAAAGGATCCTCATCTGCGTTTGGTATTTCGGCACAGATAATCTTATCGATTTTATCTGGTTTTATTTTATTTTCTAACCAAAGTAAAATATGAATATGTGGAAAGCCTCGCTTTTGCCATTCCACAGAGTACATGAAACATTGCACGCTTCCAAACAAAGAACCTTTTATCAATAGTGACATTAAAGCTTTAACTTTTAAATGAAAAACTCGAGCTATAATATCGTGACGATCATGTGGCTTTTGACCCGGTATCAAAACACTTTTGATGTCATTCCATTGTGGATTGCAGGTGAATGTTATGAAAAGATCTGGTCGCCCATAATGGCGAACATATGTCATAGCATCTTGAGTCTTTTCATGCATATATCGTGCAGAGCTTGTAAAAGGAGATGGTAAAATTACCATCTGACCAAGTTGAGCTGCTTCAACATCTTGTTGGCCTATTGCATCTTGTAGATGTATATAGCTATCTGCTCTGAGTTTCGCTTGATTGTAGCGAACATAATTTAACCTTTCTGTTTCAATTTTAGCATACATATAAACCAAAAATTGACTATAAAGGGAACGACAATAAATTAAATGATTTATCTCAGATTGACGAATCATTATTTTATAGCTGTAAAAGCTTAACGCAGATATCTTTTGTTTTGGTTCCTCTTTTTTTAATAATGGATTCCATTGTGGTATATCCACTGAATAGCCATCTTCGCCATAAGGAAATAGCAAAGGGTACTGTAAGGCATCGTATGATCGATGCACCTCACTAATGCGATGTAATTTATTATTATGGCTTTCAATAATGATATCGCGCTTTGCAAATTGCTGACCAACAATAACTATAGCTACTTCGCTTAATAGAGGTGCATTGTAAAGCCCTTTGTGTGCACCAGCGGGTGTTCGATCAGCATGTATAACCAATTTATAATCTTTAGTACTTATTGGTATTTTATTGAGAGCCATTTTTAGATCTTTTACATAACGATTATGATGATGAAACATACATTGAAGATCCTTTACTATGCTTAAATCAACATTTGGAATATTTTTGCAACGTAGTTGAGCTTCCTTTTCATCATCACCAACAAAATAAATTTGAAGAAACTGCATTTCTTCATTTGGCAAAGGTCGGACACTACCAATTAAGTGATACACTTGTCCTTGGACTTTAAAGGTTGACTAACTTTCATTTATAATTTTTGTACTACCAAAAGAATTCATTTGAAAGCAGCTGTTATACTTTCTTATACGATCAATGAAATGATCATGCTTGGGATGTCCACCAATTATTAAGCTTTTAAGTGGATCAGGCAAACTTTAATTTTGTGAAAGCTTAACTTTTCCTGCCTTGCAACAGATACCCAGAGGCTCATTTTTCCACTTTAGAGCATTACAATGTTTGCATATAAAATTCATACTACCAAGTTGAGTAATTTTATCTGACTTATAAGCTATTTCAAAATCATAGTTTAGGCCAGACATGGCTTTAACACTCCATGCACGCAAACGCCTTTCTTGACGTGCATTAGGATTATTAGCCTGATGTCGTCTCACTGCATCTCTATTAGCTTGAGGATTATCAGCCTGATGTCTTCTCTTTGCAGCTTTATGAGCTTCTGGATTATTAACCTGATATCTTTTTGATGCTTCTATGTGCTTACTCTTATTTTTTTCAAGATATTTTTCAACTATATGTTTTCGTACCGTTTGTGTTGTTTTGTCGGTGAACCGACTACGTCTTTTAACGGGATTTTTAACATTTTCAGTTATACATTCACTTGACGTATCGGTATCTTGAGTTAATGCTTCCTCTAAAGGAATATAAACATCAAAATGTCCATTCATTAATTCGCCGGTAAAACGCAATTTTTTCACAGGATGCATATCATTTCCTAATGATAGATATAAGTTTCCATTTAGAAAAACTTGAAAATTTACAGCATAAATTTCTGCTGCTGCTTGAAGCTCACATGCAGTACCATAAGTATATGAATTTGACATAGTGCACTCATATTGTTCAGAAGAGCTATAACACTCTCCATTTATGTTCATGCTGAAGCAAGCAAAAGTTTCCCAGTTGGTAAGGACATGGGCTACAATATGTTGGCGTATGGTGCCATGGAAGCCTTGCCTACCACATAAAAGGTAGGAAATAGATCTAAAAAGGCAGGCTCCATCACCAAATATGCAAACAACTGAATGCGGCACCAAAACACCACTTATATCTAAAGTTTCAATAGACATCTTTTAATTTGGCTGTGAGACAATTGACTTCACTGTAAAACGATTGTTACAATGTTACAGTGTCTATAGGTAAGTATAAAATTCAATAAAATTGAATATGCCAACTTATATTATTTAAATAGAATATTCAGACTGCTTAGTTTTATTTGATTTTTAAATGCACTTAAGCAGCGTCTATATAACTATTATATAATATGCAAAATAGAAGACAACTATATATAATGTTGCTTCAATTATTAAGTCTAAAATCGACGTATTATTTTTGGTTTAAAAAAATAAACAACAAAACAAATTAACAACTTAATTTAAAGTAAGTAATATAAATAAATAAATACTTCAAAATAAGTCAAAAATTGACTTCACTGAACAACGTTACAGCGTCTATACAAAGTATAGAGTTCAATAAAATTGAATATGCCAACTTATATTATTTTAAAAGAATATTCAGACTGCTTAGTTTTATTTGATTTTTAAATGCACTTAAGCATACGGCTACAGTTGATACAGGGGCTACAAGCAGCTTTGTTAGCGAAGAGCTAGCTTGCAGACTGAACACAGTAGGCCTGAGAAGCGTCTCAAGCAGACAGGTGCAATTAGCAGACGGACATAACAGCAGTACAACAGAGCAAATAACGGTGGAAATAAGGCTTGGGCATCGCAGCTTAGAAATAGCGTTGCTGATCATGCCTGGTGTAATAGACGATTTGGTGCTGGGCTGGGATTTTCTAACTGGCATGGGCACAGTGCTGCAATGTACGCACCATCCCAGCAGGACGCACAAGGCTGGAAATCTGGAGAAGAGACTGTCAGTGGCAGTTGTCCAGAAAACAACCGAACAAGGCATAGCTACACATAACCTTAAAAAACCACCTATTGAAAGCAAAAGTCTACACGAAGACCCAGAATTAATGAATTTCTACTGCGGGAAGTCGCAGCTTTCGAACACCTAAAGGGAACATCACTAATTACGACAGGCCTATAGAGCAGCGCTATTTTCCCAAAAACACAAAATTGAAAGTCCATCAGGAAAAATAGCGCGTTGGGCGCTAGAACTGCAACAATACGATTTGGAAGTCAAATACTGTAAAGGTAACCTAAATGTCGTAGCCGATGCATTTTCGAGACAGCCACTTCCGGAGACATGCTGCCTAGTAAAAATCGCAACAGAAGGGATGCAGACAGACAACGCAAATTCCAAATGGATACAAAAATTGAAAAAGGAAATCGCGAATAAGCCCAAGAAATATCCGGACTACATGGAGGAAAAAGGCAACTTGTACAGGCACATCCCACATCGCGCTGGAGGCGGAGATGTGGAAGCATGGAAGCTTTGTGTACCCAAAGGTAAGAGGAAGGATGTCTTAAGGGAAAATCACGACGCAGCCACATCCGGTCATTTGGGAAGCCGGAAAACAATAGCAAGAGAAGCGACACGCTACTACTGGCCAGGCTTATACAGGGACGTACGCACATATGTTCAGAACAGCGAAACGTGTTAAAAATATAAGCCAAGCCGGCAGGAAAAATGTTGGCACAAATCCCTGAAGAGTCTTGGAGTACGGTGTGTGCTGATTTTGTTGGGCCACTGCCAAGGTCAAAACACGCCAACACAATGCTATTGGTGATGTTCGATCGGTTTTCTAAGTGGACCGAGTTGGTCCCGCTGAGGTGCGCAACCACAGCCACTTTGCAAAAGGGTTTCAGAGAGAGAATTTTGGCACGATTTTGGGTGCCAAAAGTTCTCATAACGGACAATGGAACACAATTTACGAGTAAAGCCTTCAAACGCTTTCTCGAACAATTCGGAGTGCGACACCAATTTACGGCACCATACACACCTCAAGAGAATCCCACAGAACGTGCGCACCGCAAGGTAAAACCAAAAATGGCACAAAGGATAACCAGCGGTGCTGGGGTGAATTGTTGCTAGAGTTGTCACTGGCCATTAACTTCAGCGTATTGGCGTCTACGGGCTACAGTGCAGCGCTTATCACGCAAGGGCGTGAACCAAGGCTGCCAAATGCACTGTACGACAACGTTACACTCGGCACAGGGCAACCGACACAAACACCCAGCGACAATGCAAAAACTTAGAGAAATTTTTGATTAGGTGCGCAGGAGTTTGGAGAAAGCCGCTCAGGAGCAGGCAAGGCATTACAACCTGCGGAGACGGCAGTGGAAACCCTCCGTAGGAGACAAGGTGTGGGTGAAACAACACCGCTTGTCAAACCCAGCGGAAGGCTTCGCTGCGAAGCTTGCTCCTAAATTTGCCGGACCGTATACGATAACAAACTTTGTGTCACCTGTAATCTGTGAATTACATGGAAAAACTAGTGAAAAAGAACGGACCGCGCACATGGGCGACATCAAACCCCACGGAGGTGGAACGGACAACGGGTGAGACAATACAAAATTTTTGGGGACACAAATAATTGTAAGACCCTGAAAAAAATTAATTTTTATTTTGTTTGATGCTATATCTGGAAAAAAAGAGCGGCTTCAAGTTGCGAATAAACATTACAGGTGAACCAATCTTTAAAGGTAATTTATGTTGAGGCAGGCCAGCCGGATTTAATGAATTAAGAAACTCGACGGGGTAATGAACTGCATCTTCGACTTCAGTCACAGAATCAATAGAGTTATATGTCATTTCTTCACTTTGAAACGATTTTAATAAAAACTCGTTTATTTCCAATGCATTGTCATTTCTCGCAGTCAAAATAGCACGTTCTGAAAACCATTCGAGTGATTTTTGAGAGATATTTTTAATATCCGGATATATTTAGAGAGTTAGCTCTCCAATACTTTTCACAACATGACACAAAGTTGATGGTAAAGTTATTTTGCCATCATGGGTTGGAAATAATCCATTTCCTATTTTAAGAAGCATTTCTGCAAATTCACCAGCTATGCTATCACCTTTTAAGTGCACTCGCATATTCTTCGTTAATGCAATTTTCTGTATTTTGGGCCACAAAATTGAAGACTTAAGCACGCATTTATTTCATCTGCTCTTGTTCCTCTGGGGATCACTGGAAGAGTTTGTCGAAAATCACCAGCTAAGAGAACAGTTATGCCACCCATTAGGTATTCACTATCTCGAATGTCTTTCAAAGATCGATCTACAGCTTCAAAAGCACCTTTATGGGCCATAGTACACTCATCCCAAGCAATAAGCTTGCAATCTTTGAGCACAGCAGCCATATTAGATTGCTTTGAAATTGAGCAATGTGGTGTTTCTAAATGAAACAAATTAAATGGAATCTTTAGAGTAGAATGCGCTGTGCGACCACCATTTAGTAAAGTGGCTGCGATACCGGAAGAAGCAACGGCCAATGCAATGTTTTTACTTTGCCGTACCTTTGCCAATAATAAATTTAAAAGAAACGTTTTACCTGTTCCACCAGGTGCATCTAAAAAAAAGTTTATCCTTTTTCTGCTTCAACGCTATGCAGTAACTTTTCTTATACTTGTTTTTGCTCAGCAGTAAGGAGTAGCTCATTATTAACAACAAAATTATCGCAATTTTCATAATTTGTTTCTCTATGATATTCATTATTTTGAACAATTTCCTCGGATCTGATTGGTAGTGGAAGTCCATAGTTAGTCAAGTTTTGACCACCAATAGACAGTACAATATCTTCAATGTACAAAAGACATTTATTAAATACATTATTCAGAATACTTTGCTCAATATTTCTGTCTTGTGAAATATGAAAGACTCTTAAAATATCTTCTGAGAAACTCTCTTTATAAATATTCCAAAGTTTAAGAGCATCCGAAATTTGACAAAATACTAACATTATTGCAAAAAGTTCCCTCAGTTTTGTAGGATTTTGACATATGACAGCTTCGGCTATAGTTGAATCCCAGTGCTTATCATCTTCTAGTAATCCTAGAGCTTTAAACGCCAATTGAAATGAGGCGTATGCTATACCATTAACGGTTTTTAAATTTGAAAATGAAGTTGGCCCTCTTACAAAATGTAGTAAAAGTCTTAAATAAAAACATTCTGTATTATTGGGATGAATAGTGTAAACTCTTCCCAAAGCTGAATCTCTTTTAACTCCAGGAAAATTTGGCACAGCATGCCCTCGTATTCTTCTTTGAAATTCTTTATTGTTCCATGTAAAATACGATGGAACTTCACAATATAGAAGCGTTCTTGCCAACTCATCACGTGTGCATAGCTCAAAGAAGGCTAGCAAAGTGGTTTTGGGTGTAATGCTTAATCTGTCAAGTAATTGTTGCGGATTATTGGGGTTAAAATATATTCGTTGACCATTTTCTAAATGAACAGCTAAGTGTGTAATAGCCGGAAAACGTTCATGTATGGGAAACGCAAAGATTCTCCATACCGCTTCTGAGCTACTTATGTAACGGTTACTTTCGTACATATTAATTTCATTACGTTCGTCTTCAAGAGTATATGATGCTTGATCACTGCCCTTGTTAACATATTTACAGATGTATTTAATAGACTTTACAGAACTACAATACTCAACATTTATGTGAGCTTCAAATGTTCTCAAAAGTACACAGTTGTAAGGCACTACCCAACGATTATCTATGCAATTACCATTTATATTAATTGCATTACCTCCATCTTCTATCGCTCTTCTACAATATAGAGGGTAACTATCTTTTCCAGTCACAGTTTCTTTAAGTAGTTGTCGAGGAAACCTTTTGGTACACTTTCCATTTTTCATGCATGGCGATTTATTATTAAATGAACCGCAAGGACCATGAATCATATTTGACTCAACAATGTTAAATAACAAAGGATCCTCATCTGCGTTTGGTATTTCGGCACAGATAATCTTATCGATTTTATCTGGTTTTATTTTATTTTCTAACCAAAGTAAAATATGAATATGTGGAAAGCCTCGCTTTTGCCATTCCACAGAGTACATGAAACATTGCACGCTTCCAAACAAAGAACCTTTTATCAATAGTGACATTAAAGCTTTAACTTTTAAATGAAAAACTCGAGCTATAATATCGTGACGATCATGTGGCTTTTGACCCGGTATCAAAACACTTTTGATGTCATTCCATTGTGGATTGCAGGTGAATGTTATGAAAAGATCTGGTCGCCCATAATGGCGAACATATGTCATAGCATCTTGAGTCTTTTCATGCATATATCGTGCAGAGCTTGTAAAAGAAGATGGTAAAATTACCATCTGACCAAGTTGAGCTGCTTCAACATCTTGTTGGCCTATTGCATCTTGTAGATGTATATAGCTATCTGCTCTGAGTTTCGCTTGATTGTAGCGAATATAATTTAACCTTTCTGTTTCAATTTTAGCATACATATGAACCAAAAATTGACTATAAAGGGAACGACAATAAATTAAATGCTTTATCTCAGATTGGCGAATCATTATTTTATAGCTGTAAAAGCTTAACGCAGATATCTTTTGTTTTGGTTCCTCTTTTTTTAATAATGGATTCCATTGTGGTATATCCACTGAATAGCCATCTTCGCCATAAGGAAATAGCAAAGGGTACTGTAAGGCATCGTATGATCGATGCACCTCACTAATGCGATGTAATTTATTATTATGGCTTTCAATAATGATATCGCGCTTTGCAAATTGCTGACCAACAATAACTATAGCTACTTCGCTTAATAGAGGTGCATTGTAAAGCCCTTTGTGTGCACCAGCGGGTGTTCGATCAGAGAGCCATTTTTAGATCTTTTACATAACGATTATGATGATGAAACATACATTGAAGATCCTTTACTACGCTTAAATCAACATTTGAAATATTTTTGCAACGTAGTTGAGCTTCCTTTTCATCATCACCAACAAAATAAATTTGAAGAAACTGCATTTCTTCATTTGGCAAAGGTCGGACACTACCAATTAAGTGATACACTTGTCCTTGGACTTTAAAGGTTGACCAACTTTCATTTATAATTTTTGTACTACCAAAAGAATTCATTTGAAAGCAGCTGTTATACTTTCTTATACGATCAATGAAATGATCATGCTTGGGATGTCCACCAATTATTAAGCTTTTAAGTGGATCAGGCAAACTTTAATTTTGTGAAAGCTTAACTTTTCCTGCCTTGCAACAGATACCCAGAGGCTCATTTTTCCACTTTAGAGCATTACAATGTTTGCATATAAAATTCATACTACCAAGTTGAGTAATTTTATCTGACTTATAAGCTATTTCAAAATCATAGTTTAGGCCAGACATGGCTTTAACACTCCATGCACGCAAACGCCTTTCTTGACGTGCATTAGGATTATTAGCCTGATGTCGTCTCACTGCATCTCTATTAGCTTGAGGATTATCAGCCTGATGTCTTCTCTTTGCAGCTTTATGAGCTTCTGGATTATTAACCTGATATCTTTTTGATGCTTCTATGTGCTTACTCTTATTTTTTTCAAGATATTTTTCAACTATATGTTTTCGTACCGTTTGTGTTGTTTTGTCGGTGAACCGACTACGTCTTTTAACGGGATTTTAAACATTTTCAGTTATACATTCACTTGACGTATCGGTATCTTGAGTTAATGCTTCCTCTAAAGGAATATAAACATCAAAATGTCCATTCATTAATTCGCCGGTAAAACGCAATTTTTTCACAGGATGCATATCATTTCCTAATGATAGATATAAGTTTCCATTTAGAAAAACTTGAAAATTTACAGCATAAATTTCTGCTGCTGCTTGAAGCTCACATGCAGTACCATAAGTATATGAATTTGACATAGTGCACTAATATTGTTCAGAAGAGCTATAACACTCTCCATTTATGTTCATGCTGAAGCAAGCAAAAGTTTCCCAGTTGGTAAGGACATGGGCTACAATATGTTGGCGTATGGTGCCATGGAAGCCTTGCCTACCACATAAAAGGTAGGAAATAGATCTAAAAAGGCAGGCTCCATCACCAAATATGCGAACAACTGAATGCGGCACCAAAACACCACTTATATCTAAAGTTTCAATAGACATCTTTTAATTTGGCTGTGAGACAATTGACTTCACTGTAAACGATTGTTACAATGTTACAGTGTCTATAGGTAAGTATAAAATTCAATAAAATTGAATATGCCAACTTATATTATTTAAATAGAATATTCAGACTGCTTAGTTTTATTTGATTTTTAAATGCACTTAAGCAGCGTCTATATAACTATTATATAATATGCAAAATAGAAGACAACTATATATAATGTTGCTTCAATTATTAAGTCTAAAATCGACGTATTATTTTTGGTTTAAAAAAATAAACAACAAAACAAATTAACAACTTAATTTAAAGTAAGTATTATAAATAAATAAATACTTCAAAATAAGTCAAAAATTGACTTCACTGAACAACGTTACAGCGTCTATACAAAGTATAGAGTTCAATAAAATTGAATATGCAAACTTATATTATTTTAAAAGAATATTCAGACTGCTTAGTTTTATTTGATTTTTAAATGCACTTAAGCAGCGTCTATATAACTATTATATAATATGCAAAATAGAAGACAACTATATATAATGTTGCTTCAATTATTAAGTCTAAAATCGACTTATTTTTCTTGTGTTTAAAAAACCACAAAAGAAATTAAAATACGTTGATCGTTAATGTTTTAAATTAAATATTTTTTATAACTTAAATACTTAAAATACGTATTTTATATGAATTGTATATAAATAATACGAAAATCAGAAAAATAAATAACTCACTGATCCAAAAAGTAACTTTCGATGTTATCCTTTAATACAAACTATATTTAAAAATGGACTGAAACGAAACGTAACTTTCTATCTTCAAAATAAATATAAACTAAAATGCATAACCAATTCCCTAACCATTGTATGTAAAAACATAAAGTGGGAAAGGGTATTACAGTTATTCCTCTACACAACACACACCGAGATCTTACATACAACGCTTGTACTTAAGAGCTGGGTGTAGGTGGTACAAATTAGGCAATGTCATTCTCTTAAATGCAAACTCTTAGTTATGCTTAACTTAGCTTAGAGAGTGCGGAGGAGGAAGGGATATTAGGATTTATGTTTGACATGCAGAGCGTGCGCACAAAGAGCATTTAAAAACAAACAGCTGATAGAGAAATGACGAAATAACGGAGTCGCGAATTTTTTTTCTTTTCGCAAAGTGTGCGAAGTGCGAGACAAAGATTAGTTGTACCGCACTTTGCATTGCATTCGCTTGCTGCCGTTTATGATGCTTTTGCTCCTGCTGTTGCTGCGGCTGCTTAGTAAAAAAGGGTGGTATTGACTTAATTGACTTATTAATTAATAAATGCAATATATAAAAATGTATTATTCATAATACATTTTACCTTTCTCATTGGCATTAAATAATTGATAAAAACAATCTGTATAAAAATAAAATTATTTTGTTAATTAAATACCGAAAACAAATTGTTAGCAATGGCTGTTTATGAAATTTTAAAACATAGGGTATTAAAATGTTGTGCTTTGTATTTCGAAGCAACTTGCAAGTGTTTAGCTTGTATTTTCTTTGCATTTGCCTATTCTCGATGTGTACACAGAACGCTATTGCTTGGCGAATGACCATTTGATCTACAGACCAGAGGGTATATTGCTTTTGTGCAAATGTATGTAACAGGTAGATGGAAGTATTTCTGACCAAATTATATATAGGTATTCTTGTTCATTATCATTAGGCGAGTCGATTTGCCATATATGAACAAATAATGTTAAAGGATTAGTGTATCTCTTAGTCAACATTATTGCAAATTCCGGGCATCAAAAATCATAACTGTCAAAAATCTTTCAGCAAGAAATGTGTTCAACGCACACGCATACAATACTAATGCATATTTACAAAATTGGCGGCCCCGGCAGAAGTATAAACGTATACTTATAATAATAATGTATTTTTTAAAGACGCTTGCTCTCCGCCCCCTGACCCACAAACAGACAATCCAAAAATATTAATTTTGCTAACAAACAGGCAAAACAGACAAAAATGTAACTATTTGAAACTTGACTTTAACAGGCACGCAGCAATTGCCAGCTGGCAACCACGCAACGTTATTCCTCTTTGCTATCGGCATATTGCTTTGCGCTGGTTTGTTTATAGCCAATCGCACCCGCATTAGAATTCAGCAAGCAGTTTTCGTAAAGAGAGCTATATCTATAGTACAGAAACATAGGACCCCAATTTCGTATGTGCATAAGCCGAAAGCGATAGACAAAAACCGCAAGAACAAATTTTTTGCATTCACAGTTATTTTTATACCCTAAAATAGGTAAAAAGGGGTATATTTTTTTTGTGCTAAAGTATGTAACAGGCAGAAGGTAGCATCTCCGACCCCATAAAGTATATAAATTCTTGATCAGCATCAACAACCTAGTGGATATAGCCATGTCCGTCTGCCTGTCCGTCCTTCCGTTCAACACACATATGTCGATGAACACATCTGTATGTGCATTAGAAAACCAACTAAAGTTACAAAAGCCAACTCAAAAGTTATAATCGCATCGATGCAAACACACTCACACACACATAAATACAAACGTACTTAAGTGTACGCGCCTTGCTTGTACAAAATTCATACAAAGACCAAATGTAATAAATAATAAAAAATTTAATTTTCAGAAATTTTTAAAGTTTGCAACTCATGTTGCAGCTTTTGCACCTCCTCTTGGCATTTTTTTTTCAAGCTCTGATTTCATTGCTTGAAACGCTTTTTGTTTTGAATTTCTATATTCTTTTGTTTTTAATAATAAAATTTAATTTTTTATTCAATTGAAAAATTTTGTTATGCAGCGATTTAAAATTTTGGTGGCGCAGCTTGACATGATTTTGTTTTGGCTGGCGCTGCTGCTGCTGCTGTTGCTGGGGCTGTGCTGCTGCTGTGGCTGGAACTGCTGCTGCTGTGGCTGGGACTGCGGCTGTGGCTGGAACTGCTGCTGTGGATGGAACTGCTGCTGTGGCTGGAACTGCTGCTGTGGCTGGAACAGCTGTTGCTGCTGATGCTGAAGCGGCGGCAAAAAATATTGCTGGGGTGGCACCGGAACCCAATAATTATAACCATTCATGGTCAGTCACTTTTGGAAATGAAATAAGCCAATACGAAAATGGCACACTGAAGTAAAAATTTAAAAATTCTCTGAGAGCTGAAAGAGTTACAGTTATTTCTGTGAATTGATCTCATCTACAGAAAACAATAATATCACATATTCATGCGCTTAAACCAGTCGCACAAAGAGCATTTAACGTGACATCGCTGTCTTAAGTTCTGCTTGCTGAGATCGAATGCGGCGAAGACATTGTAAACAAACAGCGGTGGATAGAGAAATGACGAAATAGCGGACTCGCGATTTTTTTTTTCGCAAAGTGAGCGAACTGCGAGACAAAGATTAGTTGTACCGCACTTTGCATTGCATTCGCTTGCTGCCGTTTATGATGCTTTTGCTCCTGCTGTTGCTGCGGCTGCTTAGTAAAAAAGGGTGGTATTGACTTAATTGACTTATTAATTAATAAATGCAATATATAAAATGTATTATTCATAATACATTTTACCTTTCTCATTGGCATTAAATAATTGATAAAAACAATCTGTATAAAAATAAAATTATTTTGTTAATTAAATACCGAAAACAAATTGTTAGCAATGGCTGTTTATGAAATTTTAAAACATAGGGTATTAAAATGTTGTGCTTTGTATTTCGAAGCAACTTGCAAGTGTTTAGCTTGTATTTTCTTTGCATTTGCCTATTCTCGATGTGTACACAGAACGCTATTGCTTGGCGAATGACCATTTGATCTACAGACCAGAGGGTATATTGCTTTTGTGCAAATGTATGTAACAGGTAGATGGAAGTATTTCTGACCAAATTATATATAGGTATTCTTGTTCATTATCATTAGGCGAGTCGAATTGCTATATATGAACAAATAATGTTAAAGGATTAGTGTATTTCTTAGTCAACATTATTGCAAATTCTGGGCATCAAAAATCATAACTGTCAAAAATCTTTCAGCAAGAAATGTGTTCAACGCACACGCATACAATACTAATGCATATTTACAAAATTGGCGGCCCCGGCAGAAGTATAAACGTATACTAATAATAATAATGTATTTTTTAAAGACGCTTGCTCTCCGCCCCCTGACCCACAAACAGACAATCCAAAAATATTAATTTTGCTAACAAACAGGCAAAACAGACAAAATGTAACTATTTGATACTTGACTTTAACAGGCACGCAGCAATTGCCAGCTGGCAACCACGCAACGTTATTCCTCTTTGCTATCGGCATATTGCTTTGCGCTTTGCAAAAATATGCCTGTGTTTTCGCAAACACACTGGTTTGTTTATAGCCAATCGCACCCGCATTAGAATTCAGCAAGCAGTTTTCGTAAAGAGAGCGATGTCACGTCTATAGTACAGAAACATAGGAAACCAATTTCGTATGTGCATAAGCCGAAAGCGATAGACAAAAACCGCAAGAACAAATTTTTTGCATTCACAGTTATTTTTATACCCTAAAATAGGTAAAAGGGGTATATTTTTTTTGTGCTAAAGTATGTAACAGGCAGAAGGTAGCATCTCCGACCCCATAAAGTATATAAATTCTTGATCAGCATCAACAACCTAGTGGATATAGCCATGTCCGTCTGCCTGTCCGTCCTTCCGTTCAACACACATATGTCGATGAACACATCTGTATGTGCATTAGAAAACCAACTAAAGTTACAAAAGCCAACTCAAAAGTTATAATCGCATCGATGCAAACACACTCACACACACATAAATACAAACGTACTTAAGTGTACGCGCCTTGCTTGAACAAAATTCATACAAAGACCAAATGTACATAACGATAACGAAAAGGTAGTTCTCGTTCCAACAAAAGAAAATAAACTATGATAATTAAGGGTAATAAATAATAAAAAATTTATTTTTCAGAAATTTTTAAAGTTTGCAACTCATGTTGCAGCTTTTGCACCTCCTCTTGGCATTTTTTTTTTCAAGCTCTGATTTCATTGCTTGAAACGCTTTTTATACTCGATACCGAAAATAAAGAGTATATTGGTTTTGTGCAATGTCCGTCATGGTGTCTGTCCGTCTGTCCGTCCGTCCGTCTGTCCGTCTGTCCGTTCGTATGTGTGCAAGTTTTTTCCACACCCTTCAAGCTAGGGACTTGAAACTTACCAATTCTCTTTTTCTATGGGATAGTAAATTAAAGTGTCAAGATTGGGGTTCTACGATAACTGGGGGGCTGGCAAATCGATAAATTCGATAACTCAAAAACGATAAATCCGCATATTTCACACACCCTTACAGCTAGAACTACCAAATTTGGTAAGAAGATAGCTACTAGCAACCCCCAAAAAACTGCATCAACAATTTTGGAGCCACGCCCCCCCATTCCACCCCCAGACCCCCGCATTTTAAAGTCAAAAAAGCCTATATCTCCCACAGTTTTTGAGCTAGAGCCACCAAATTTGGTGCCATTTTAGCTGATGATGACCCCCCAAAAACTGCACCAAAAGTTTGGATGCCACGCCCACCAATACCGCCCTAGCCGCCCCCAGATGCCCCAACGCTTCGTAAAAAACGGGAATGTGTGTATCTTCCAGAGTAGTGGAGCTAGAGCCACCAAATTTGGTAGGAAGATAGATTGGGGTTCTACGATAACTGGGGGGCTGGCAAATCGATAAATTCGATAACTCAAAAACGATAAATCCGCATATTTCACACACCCTTACAGCTAGAACTACCAAATTTGGTAAGAAGATAGCTACTAGCAACCCCCAAAAAACTGCATCAACAATTTTAGAGCCACGCCCACCCATACCGCCCCCAGCCCCCTTTCCCCACTTTTACAAACTTTGAGCTAGAGTCACCAAATTTGTTATGAAGGTAGCATTTGACGTTCCACAAGGATCTGCGGCAAAAATTTGGATGCCACGCCCAACCATACCGCCCGCAGCCCCCCTTTCCCCACTTTATACAAACTTCGAGCTAGAGTCACCAAATTTGGTATGAAGATAGCAATTGACATTCCACAAGGATCTGCAGCAAAAATTTGGATGCCACGCCCAACCATACCGCCCGCAGCCCCCCTTTCCCCACTTTATACAAACTTCGAGCTAGAGTCACCAAATTTGGTATGAAGATAGCAATTGACATCCCACATAGATCGGCACCAAAAATTTGAATACCACGCCCAACCATACCGCCCCCAGCCCCCCTTTCCACACTTTATACACACTTCGAGCTAGAGTCACCAAATTTGTTATGAAGGTAGCATTTGACATTCCACAAGGATCTGCAGCAAAAATTTGGATGCCACGCCCAACCATACCGCCCCCAGCCCCCCTTTCACCACCTTTTACATGCTTCGAACTAGAGTCACCAAATTTGGTATGAAGGTAGCATTTGACATTCCACAAGGATCTGCAGCAAAAATTTGGATGCCACGCCCAACCATACCGCCCGCAGCCCCCCTTTCCCCACTTTTACAAACTTTGAGCTAGAGTCACCAAATTTGTTATGAAGGTAGCATTTGACATTCCACAAGGATCTGCAGCAAAAATTTGGATGCCACGCCCAACCATACCGCCCGCAGCACCCCTTTCGCCACTTTATACAAACTTCGAGCTAGAGTCACCAAATTTGGTATGAAGGTAGCATTTGACATTCCACAAGGATCTGCAGCAAAAATTTGGATGCCACGCCCAACCATACCGCCCGCAGCCCCCCTTTCCCCACTTTATACAACTTCGAGCTAGAGTCACCAAATTTGGTATGAAGATAGCAATTGACATCCCACATAGATCGGCACCAAAAATTTGAATACCACGCCCAACCATACCGCCCCCAGCCCCCCTTTCCCCACTTTTACAAACTTTGAGCTAGAGTCACCAAATTTGTTATGAAGGTAGCATTTGAGGTTCCACAGGATCTGCAGCAAAAATTTGGATGCCACGCCCAACCATACCGCCCGCAGCCCCCCTTTCCCCACTTTATACAAACTTCGAGCTAGAGTCACCAAATTTGGTATGAAGATAGCAATTGACATCCCACATAGATCTGCAGCAAAAATTTGGATGCCACGCCCAACCATACCGCCCCCAGCCCCCCTTTCCCCACTTTATACAAACTTCGAGCTAGAGTCACCAAATTTGGTATGAAGGTAGCATTTGACATTCCACAAGGATCTGCAGCAAAATTTGGATGCCACGCCCAACCATACCGCCCGCAGCCCCCCTTTCCCCACTTTATACAAACTTCGAGCTAGAGTCACCAAATTTGGTATGAAGGTAGCATTTGACATTCCACAAGGATCTGCAGCAAAATTTGGAAGCCACGCCCAACCATACCGCCCGCAGCCCCCCTTTCCCCACTTTATACAAACTTCGAGCTAGAGTCACCAAATTTGGTATGAAGGTAGCATTTGACATTCCACAAGGATCTGCAGCAAAAATTTGCATGCCACGCCCAACCATACCGCCCGCAGCCCCCCTTTCCCCACTTTTACAAACTTTGAGCTAGAGTCACCAAATTTGTTATGAAGGTAGCATTTGACATTCCACAAGGATCCTCAGCAAAAATTTGGATGCCACGCCCAACCATACCGCCCGCAGCCCCCCTTTCCCCACTTTATACAAACTTCGAGCTAGAGTCACCAAATTTGGTATGAAGGTAGCATTTGACATTCCACAAGGATCTGCAGCAAAAATTTGGATGCCACGCCCAACCATACCGCCCCCAGCCCCCCTTTCCCCACTTTATAAAACTTCGAGCTAGAGTCACCAAATTTGGTATGAAGGTAGCATTTCACATCCACAAGGATCTGCAGCAAAAATTTGGATGCCACGCCCAACCATACCGCCCGCAGCTCCCCTTTCCCCACTTTATACAAACTTCGAGCTAGAGTCACCAAATTTGGTATGAAGATAGCAATTGACATCCCACATAGATCGGCACCAAAAATTTGAATACCACGCCCAACCATACCGCCCCCAGCCCCCCTTTCCCCACTTTTACAAACTTTGAGCTAGAGTCACCAAATTTGTTATGAAGGTAGCATTTGACATTCCACAAGGATCTGCAGCAAAATTTGGATGCCACGCCCAACCATACCGCCCGCAGCCCCCCTTTCCCCACTTTATACAAACTTCGAGCTAGAGTCACCAATTTGGTATGAAGGTAGCATTTGACATTCCACAAGGATCTGCAGCAAAAATTTGGATGCCACGCCCAACCATACCGCCCGCAGCCCCCCTTTCCCCACTTTATACAAACTTCGAGCTAGAGTCACCAAATTTGGTATGAAGGTAGCATTTGACATTCCACAAGGATCTGCAGCAAAAATTTGGATGCCACGCCCAACCATACCGCCCGCAGCCCCCCTTTCCCCACTTTATACAAACTTCGAGCTAGAGTCACCAAATTTGGTATGAAGGTAGCAATTGACATCCCACATAGATCGGCACCAAAAATTTGAATACCACGCCCAACCATACCGCCCCCAGCCCCCCTTTCCCCACTTTTACAATCTTTGAGCTAGAGTCACCAAATTTGTTATGAAGGTAGCATTTGACGTTCCACAAGGATCTGCAGCAAAAATTTGGATGCCACGCCCAACCATACCGCCCGCAGCCCCCCTTTCCCCACTTTATACAAACTTCGAGCTAGAGTCACCAAATTTGGTATGAAGATAGCAATTGACATCCCACATAGATCGGCACCAAAAATTTGAATACCACGCCCAACCATACCGCCCCCAGCCCCCCTTTCCCCACTTTATACAAACTTCGAGCTAGAGTCACCAAATTTGTTATGAAGGTAGCATTTGACATTCCACAAGGATCTGCAGCAAAAATTTGGATGCCACGCCCAACCATACCGCCCGCAGCCCCCCTTTCACCACCTTTTACATGCTTCGAACTAGAGTCACCAAATTTGGTATGAAGGTAGCATTTGACATTCCACAAGGATCTGCAGCAAAAATTTGCAAGCCACGCCCAACCATACCGCCCGCAGCCCCCCTTTCCCCACTTTTACAAACTTTGAGCTAGAGTCACCAAATTTGTTATGAAGGTAGCATTTGACATTCCACAAGGATCTGCAGAAAAAATTTGGATGCCACGCCCAACCATACCGCCCGCAGCCCCCCTTTCACCACTTTATACAAACTTCGAGCTAGAGTCACCAAATTTGGTATGAAGGTAGCATTTGACATTCCACAAGGATCTGCAGCAAAAATTTGGATGCCACGCCCAACCATACCGCCCGCAGCCCCCCTTTCCCCACTTTATACAAACTTCGAGCTAGAGTCACCAATTTGGTATGAAGATAGCAATTGACATCCCACATAGATCGGCACCAAAAATTTGAATACCACGCCCAACCATACCGCCCCCAGCCCCCCTTTCCCCACTTTTACAAACTTTGAGCTAGAGTCACCAAATTTGTTATGAAGGTAGCATTTGACGTTCCACAAGGATCTGCAGCAAAAATTTGGATGCCACGCCCAACCATACCGCCCGCAGCCCCCCTTTCCCCACTTTATACAAACTTCGAGCTAGAGTCACCAAATTTGGTATGAAGATAGCAATTGACATCCCACATAGATCTGCAGCAAAAATTTGGATGCCACGCCCAACCATACCGCCCCCAGCCCCCTTTCCCCACTTTATACAAACTTCGAGCTAGAGTCACCAAATTTGGTATGAAGGTAGCATTTGACATTCCACAAGGATCTGCAGCAAAAATTTGAATGCCACGCCCAACCATACCGCCCGCAGCCCCCCTTTCCCCACTTTATACAAACTTCGAGCTAGAGTCACCAAATTTGGTATGAAGGTAGCATTTGACATTCCACAAGGATCTGCAGCAAAAATTTGGAAGCCACGCCCAACCATACCGCCCGCAGCCCCCCTTTCCCCACTTTATACAAACTTCGAGCTAGAGTCACCAAATTTGGTATGAAGGTAGCATTTGACATTCCACAAGGATCTGCAGCAAAAATTTGCATGCCACGCCCAACCATACCGCCCGCAGCCCCCCTTTCCCCACTTTTACAAACTTTGAGCTAGAGTCACCAAATTTGTTATGAAGGTAGCATTTGACATTCCACAAGGATCTGCAGCAAAAATTCGGATGCCACGCCCAACCATACCGCCCGCAGCCCCCCTTTCCCCACTTTATACAAACTTCGAGCTAGAGTCACCAAATTTGGTATGAAGGTAGCATTTGACATTCCACAAGGATCTGCAGCAAAAATTTGGATGCCACGCCCAACCATACCGCCCCAGCCCCCCTTTCCCCACTTTATACAAACTTCGAGCTAGAGTCACCAAATTTGGTATGAAGGTAGCATTTGACATTCCACAAGGATCTGCAGCAAAAATTTGGATGCCACGCCCAACCATACCGCCCGCAGCCCCCCTTTCCCCACTTTTACAAACTTCGAGCTAGAGTCACCAAATTTGGTATGAAGGCAGCATTGACATCCCACATAGATCGGCACCAAAAATTTGAATACCACGCCCAACCATACCGCCCCCAGCCCCCCTTTCCCCACTTTTACAAACTTCGAGCTAGAGTCACCAAATTTGGTATGAAGGTAGCATTTGACATTCCACAAGGATCTGCAGCAAAAATTTGGATGCCACGCCCAACCATACCGCCCGCAGCCCCCCTTTCCCCACTTTATACAAACTTCGAGCTAGAGTCACCAAATTTGGTATGAAGGTAGCATTTGACATTCCACAAGGATCTGCAGCAAAAATTTGGATGCCACGCCCAACCATACCGCCCGCAGCCCCCCTTTCCCCACTTTATACAAACTTCGAGCTAGAGTCACCAAATTTGGTATGAAGGTAGCATTTGACATTCCACAAGGATCTGCAGCAAAAATTTGGATGCCACGCCCAACCATACCGCCCGCAGCCCCCCTTTCCCCACTTTATACAAACTTCGAGCTAGAGTCACCAAATTTGGTATGAAGGTAGCATTTGACATTCCACAAGGATCTGCAGCAAAAATTTGGATGCCACGCCCAACCATACCGCCCCCAGCCCCCCTTTCCCCACTTTATAAAACTTCGAGCTAGAGTCACCAAATTTGGTATGAAGGTAGCATTTCACATTCCACAAGGATCTGCAGCAAAAATTTGGATGCCACGCCCAACCATACCGCCCGCAGCCCCCCTTTCCCCACTTTATACAAACTTCGAGCTAGAGTCACCAAATTTGGTATGAAGATAGCAATTGACATCCCACATAGATCGGCACCAAAAATTTGAATACCACGCCCAACCATACCGCCCCCAGCCCCCCTTTCCCCACTTTTACAAACTTTGAGCTAGAGTCACCAAATTTGTTATGAAGGTAGCATTTGACATTCCACAAGGATCTGCAGCAAAAATTTGGATGCCACGCCCAACCATACCGCCCGCAGCCCCCCTTTCCCCACTTTATACAAACTTCGAGCTAGAGTCACCAAATTGGTATGAAGGTAGCATTTGACATTCCACAAGGATCTGCAGCAAAAATTTGGATGCCACGCCCAACCATACCGCCCGCAGCCCCCCTTTCCCCACTTTATACAAACTTCGAGCTAGAGTCACCAAATTTGGTATGAAGGTAGCATTTGACATTCCACAAGGATCTGCAGCAAAAATTTGGATGCCACGCCCAACCATACCGCCCGCAGCCCCCCTTTCCCCACTTTATACAAACTTCGAGCTAGAGTCACCAAATTTGGTATGAAGGCAGCAATTTACATCCCACATAGATCGGCACCAAAAATTTGAATACCACGCCCTACCATACCGCCCCCAGCCCCCCTTTTCCCACTTTTACAAACTTCGAGCTAGAGTCACCAAATTTGTTATGAAGGTAGCATTTGACATTCCACAAGGATTTGCAGCAAAAATTTGGATGCCACGCCCAACCATACCGCCCGCAGCCCCCCTTTCCCCACTTTATACAAACTTCGAGCTAGAGTCACCAAATTTGGTATGAAGGTAGCAATTGACATCCCACATAGATCGGCACCAAAAATTTGAATACCACGTCCAACCATACCGCCCCCAGCCCCCCTTTCCACACTTTTACAAACTTTGAGCTAGAGTCACCAAATTTGTTATGAAGGTAGCATTTGACGTTCCACAAGGATCTGCAGCAAAAATTTGGATGCCACGCCCAACCATACCGCCCGCAGCCCCCCTTTCCCCACTTTATACAAACTTCGAGCTAGAGTCACCAAATTTGGTATGAAGATAGCAATTGACATCCCACATAGATCGGCACCAAAAATTTGAATACCACGCCCAACCATACCGCCCCCAGCCCCCCTTTCCCACTTTATACAAACTTCGAGCTAGAGTCACCAAATTTGTTATGAAGGTAGCATTTGACATTCCACAAGGATCTGCAGCAAAAATTTGGATGCCACGCCCAACCATACCGCCCGCAGCCCCCCTTTCACCACCTTTTACATGCTTCGAACTAGAGTCACCAAATTTGGTATGAAGGTAGCATTTGACATTCCACAAGGATCTGCAGCAAAAATTTGCATGCCACGCCCAACCATACCGCCCGCAGCCACCCTTTCCCCACTTTTACAAACTTTGAGCTAGAGTCACCAAATTTGTTATGAAGGTAGCATTTGACATTCCACAAGGATCTGCAGCAAAAATTTGGATGCCACGCCCAACCATACCGCCCGCAGCCCCCCTTTCCCCACTTTATACAAACTTCGAGCTAGAGTCACCAAATTTGGTATGAAGGTAGCATTTGACATTCCACAAGGATCTGCAGCAAAAATTTGGTTGCCACGCCCAACCATACCGCCCGCAGCCCCCCTTTCCCCACTTTATACAAACTTCGAGCTAGAGTCACCAAATTTGGTATGAAGATAGCAATTGACATCCCACAATGATCGGCACCAAAAATTTGAATACCACGCCCAACCATACCGCCCCCAGCCCCCCTTTCCCCACTTTTACAAACTTTGAGCTAGAGTCACCAAATTTGTTATGAAGGTAGCATTTGACGTTCCACAAGGATCTGCAGCAAAAATTTGGATGCCACGCCCAACCATACCGCCCGCAGCCCCCCTTTCCCCACTTTATACAAACTTCGAGCTAGAGTCACCAAATTTGGTATGAAGATAGCAATTGACATCCCACATAGATCTGCAGCAAAAATTTGGATGCCACGCCCAACCATACCGCCCCCAGCCCCCCTTTCCCCACTTTATACAAACTTCGAGCTAGAGTCACCAAATTTGGTATGAAGGTAGCATTTGACATGCCACAAGGATCTGCAGCAAAAATTTGGATGCCACGCCCAACCATACCGCCCGCAGCCCCCCTTTCCCCACTTTATACAAACTTCGAGCTAGAGTCACCAAATTTGGTATGAAGGTAGCATTTGACATTCCACAAGGATCTGCAGCAAAAATTTGGAAGCCACGCCCAACCATACCGCCCGCAGCCCCCCTTTCCCCACTTTATACAAACTTCGAGCTAGAGTCACCAAATTTGGTATGAAGGTAGCTTTTGACATTCCACAAGGATCTGCAGCAAAAATTTGGATGCCACGCCCAACCATACCGCCCGCAGCCCCCCTTTCCCCACTTTTACAAACTTTGAGCTAGAGTCACCAAATTTGTTATGAAGGTAGCATTTGACATTCCACAAGGATCCTCAGAAAAAATTTGGATGCCACGCCCAACCATACCGCCCGCAGCCCCCCTTTCCCCACTTTATACAAACTTCGAGCTAGAGTCACCAAATTTGGTATGAAGGTAGCATTTGACATTCCACAAGGATCTGCAGCAAAAATTTGGATGCCACGCCCAACCATACCGCCCCCAGCCCCCCTTTCCCCACTTTATAAAAACTTCGAGCTAGAGTCACCAAATTTGGTATGAAGGTAGCATTTGACATTCCACAAGGATCTGCAGCAAAAATTTGGATGCCACGCCCAACCATACCGCCCGCAGCCCCCCTTTCCCTACATTTACACACTTCGAGCTAGAGTCACCAAATTTGGTATGAAGATAGCAATTGACATCCCACATAGATCGGCACCAAAAATTTGAATACCACGCCCAACCATACCGCCCCCAGCCCCCCTTTCCCCACTTTTACAAACTTTGAGCTAGAGTCACCAAATTTGTTATGAAGGTAGCATTTGACATTCCACAAGGATCTGCAGCAAAAATTTGGATGCCACGCCCAACCATACCGCCCGCAGCCCCCCTTTCCCCACTTTATACAAACTTCGAGCTAGAGTCACCAATTTGGTATGAAGGTAGCATTTGACATTCCACAAGGATCTGCAGCAAAAATTTGGATGCCACGCCCAACCATACCGCCCGCAGCCCCCCTTTACCCACTTTATACAAACTTCGAGCTAGAGTCACCAAATTTGGTATGAAGGTAGCATTTGACATTCCACAAGGATCTGCAGCAAAAATTTGGATGCCACGCCCAACCATACCGCCCGCAGCCCCCCTTTCCCCACTTTATACAAACTTCGAGCTAGAGTCACCAAATTTGGTATGAAGGCAGCAATTGACATCTCACATAGATCGGCACCAAAAATTTGAATACCACGCCCAACCATACCGCCCCCAGCCCCCCTTTCCCCACTTTATACAAACTTCGAGCTAGAGTCACCAAATTTGTTATGAAGGTAGCATTTGACATTCCACAAGGATCTGCAGCAAAAATTTGGATGCCACGCCCAACCATACCGCCCGCAGCCCCCCTTTCCCCACTTTATACAAACTTCGAGCTAGAGTCACCAAATTTGGTATGAAGGTAGCATTTGACATTCCACAAGGATCTGCAGCAAAAATTTGGATGCCACGCCCAACCATACCGCCCGCAGCCCCCCTTTCCCCACTTTATACACACTTCGAGCTAGAGTCACCAAATTTGGTATGAAGATAGCAATTGACATCCCACATAGATCGGCACCAAAAATTTGAATACCACGCCCAACCATACCGCCCGCAGCCCCCCTTTCCCCACTTTATACAAACTTTGAGCTAGAGTCACCAAATTTGGTATGAAGAGAGCATTTGACATCCCACATGGATCGGAAGCAAAAATTTGGATGCCACGCCCACCCATACCGCCCCAAGCCCCATAGCCCCCCGTTCACCACCTTTTACATGCTTCGAACTAGAGTCACCAAATTTGGTATAAAGGTAGCATTTGACATTCCACAAGGATCTGCAGCAAAAATTTGGATGCCACGCCCAACCATACCGCCCGCAGCCACCCTTTCCCCACTTTATACAAACTTCGAGCTAGAGTCACCAAATTTGGTATGAAGATAGCAATTGACATTCCACATAGATCTGCACCAAAAATTTGAATGCCAAGCCCAACCATACCGCCCCCAGTCCCCATTTCCTCACTTTTACAAACTTTGAGCTAGAGTCACCAAATTTGGTATGAAGATAGCAATTGACATCCCACATGGATGGGCATCAAAATTTTTAATACTGGTATCGAGTATACCGCAGTCGGTTGCGTCCGACTTAAACGTTTCCACTTGTTTGTTTTGAATTTCTATATTCTTTTGTTTTTTAATAATAAAATTTAATTTTTTATTCAATTGAAAAATTTTGTTATGCAGCGATTTAAAATTTTGGTGGCGCAGCTTGACATGATTTTGTTTTGGCTGGCGCTGCTGCTGCTGCTGTTGCTGGGGCTGCTGCTGCTGCTGTGGCTGGAACTGCTGCTGCTGTGGCTGGAACTGCGGCTGTGGCTGGAACTGCTGCTGTGGATGGAACTGCTGCTGTGGCTGGAACTGCTGCTGTGGCTGGAACAGCTGTTGCTGCTGATGCTGAAGCGGCGGCAAAAAATATTGCTGGGGTGGCACCGGAACCCAATAATTATAACCATTCATGGTCAGTCACTTTTGGAAATGAAATAAGCCAATACGAAAATGGCACACTGAAGTAAAAATTTAAAAATTCTCTGAGAGCTGAAAGAGTTACAGTTATTTCTGTGAATTGATCTCATCTACAGAAAACAATAATATCACATATTCATGCGCTTAAACCAGTCGCACAAAGAGCATTTAACGTGACATCGCTCTCTTAAGTTCTGCTTGCTGAGATCGAATGCGGCGAAGACATTGTAAACAAACAGCGGTGGATAGAGAAATGACGAAATAGCGGACTCGCGATTTTTTTTTTCGCAAAGTGAGCGAACTGCGAGACAAAGATTAGTTGTACCGCACTTTGCATTGCATTCGCTTGCTGCCGTTTATGATGCTTTTGCTCCTGCTGTTGCTGCGGCTGCTTAGTAAAAAAGGGTGGTATTGACTTAATTGACTTATTAATTAATAAATGCAATATATAAAAATGTATTATTCATAATACATTTTACCTTTCTTATTGGCATTAAATAATTGATAAAAACAATCTGTATAAAAATAAAATTATTTTGTTAATTAAATACCGAAAACAATTGTTAGCAATGGCTGTTTATGAAATTTTAAAACATAGGGTATTAAAATTTTGTGCTTTGTATTTCGAAGCAACTTGCAAGTGTTTAGCTTGTATGTTCTTTGCATTTGCCTATTCTCGATGCGTACACAGAACGCTGTTGCTTGGCGAATGACCATTTGATCTACAGACCAGAGGGTATATTGCTTTTGTGCAAATGTATGTAACAGGTAGATGGAAGTATTTCTGACCAAATTATATATATAGGGTATTCAGTAGCTATGCTATGTGCGTAAAGTGTTATATATAATACAGTGTAGCTAGTGAGTGCACTTTTTACGTTTCTTTTGTCGTATAAGTGCTAAGTCGCTGTTTGCCAGTTCGATGACAATACAATCGATAGTTAAATTGAATTGAGCAATTGTTAAGCATCTTAGCTCCAGCGTTTTATTTCATTCTCCTGCACTCTTTTTGCTTTTGTCGCTTCTGCCACTGTTAAAAACATCAGTTTAGTCTTTTAAATTAATATTTAATAAAATTTACTTACTTTTACAACCAAAACTCGCCTAGTGTGACCTAATTTCACTAATTCAATAATCTCGAAAGCAGCTGTTTTTATAAAAAGTCTGGCAACCACTCAATAACACATATAGTACAATAGTAGCAAACATACCCAGAGGCATGTTTGCTGTGTTAAAAATGCTTCTGTGTGTTTGTTGTAAAGCTTTCATATAACACTTTAGTACTTTACGCACAAAGCATAGCTACTGAATACCCTTATTGGTATTATTGTTCATTATCATTAGGCGAGTCGATTTGCCATATATGAACAAATAATGTTAAAGGATTAGTGTATCTCTTAGTCAACATTATTGCAAATTCTGGGCATCAAAAATCATAAATGTCAAAAATCTTTCAGCAAGAAATGTGTTCAACGCATACGCATACAATACTAATGCATATTTACAAAATTGGCGGACCCGGCAGAAGTATAAACGTATACTTATAATAATAATGTATTTTTTAAAGACGCTTGCTCTCCGCCCCCTGACCCACAAACAGACAATCCAAAAATATTAATTTTGCTAACAAACAGGCAAAACAGACAAAAATGTAACTATTTGAAACTTGACTTTAACAGGCACGCAGCAATTGCCAGCTGGCAACCACGCAACGTTATTCCTATTTGCTATCGGCATATTGCTTTGCGCTTTGCAAAAATATGCCTGTGTTTTCGCAAGCACACTGGTAAAGAGAGCGATGTCACGTCTATAATACAGAAACATAGGAAACCAATTTCGTATGTGCATAAGCCGAAAGCGATAGACAAAAACCGCAAGAACAAATTTTTTGCATTCACAGTTATTTTTATACCCTAAAATAGGTAAAAAGGGGTAAATTTTTTTGTGCTAAAGTATGTAACAGGCAGAAGGTAGCATCTCCGACCCCATAAAGTATATAAATTCTTGATCAGCATCAACAACCTAGTGGATATAGCCATGTCCGTCTGCCTGTCCGTCCTTCCGTTCAACACACATATGTCGATGAACACATCTGTATGTGCATTAGAAAACCAACTAAAGTTACAAAAGCCAGTTCAAAAGTTATAATCGCATCGATGCAAACACACTCACACACACATAAATACAAACGTACTTAAGTGTACGCGCCTTGCTTGAACAAAATTCATACAAAGACCAAATGTACATAACGATAACGAAAAGGTAGTTCTCGTTCCAACAAAAGAAAATAAACTATGATAATTAAGGGTAATAATAATAAAAATTTATTTTTCAGAAATTTTTAAAGTTTGCAACTCATGTTGCAGCTTTTGCACCTCCTCTTGGCATTTTTTTCAAGCTCTGATTTCATTGCTTGAAACGCTTTTTTGTTTTGAATTTCTATATTCTTTTGTTTTTTAATAATAAAATTTAATTTTTTATTCAATTGAAAAATTTTGTTATGCAACGATTTAAAATTTTGGTGGCGCAGCTTGACATGATTTTGTTTTGGCTGGCGCTGCTGCTGCTGCTGTGGCTGGAACTGCTGCTGCTGTGGCTGGAACTGCGGCTGTGGCTGGAACTGCTGCTGTGGATGGAACTCCTGCTTGGCTGGAACAGCTGTTGCTGCTGATGCTGAAGCGGCGGCAAAAAATATTGCTGGGGTGGCACCGGAACCCAATAATTATAACCATTCATGGTCAGTCACTTTGGAAATGAAATAAGCCAATACGAAAATGGCACACTGAAGTAAAAATTTAAAAATTCTCTGAGAGCTGAAAGAGTTACAGTTATTTCTGTGAATTGATCTCATCTACAGAAAACAATAATATCACATATTCATGCGCTTAAACCAGTCGCACAAAGAGCATTTAACGTGACATCGCTGTCTTAAGTTCTGCTTGCTGAGATCGAATGCGGCGAAGACATTGTAAACAAACAGCGGTGGATAGAGAAATGACGAATAGCGGACTCGCGATTTTTTTTTTCGCAAAGTGAGCGAACTGCGAGACAAAGATTAGTTGTACCGCACTTTGCATTGCATTCGCTTGCTGCCGTTTATGATGCTTTTGCTCCTGCTGTTGCTGCGGCTGCTTAGTAAAAAGGGTGGTATTGACTTAATTGACTTATTAATTAATAAATGCAATATATAAAAATGTATTATTCATAATACATTTTACCTTTCTTATTGGCATTAATAATTGATAAAAACAATCTGTATAAAAATAAATTATTTTGTTAATTAAATACCGAAAACAAATTGTTAGCAATGGCTGTTTATGAAATTTAAAACATAGGGCATTTAAATTTTGTGCTTTGTATTTCGAAGCAACTTGCAAGTGTTTAGCTTGTATTTTCTTTGCATTTGCCTATTCTCGATGTGTACACAGAACGCTATTGCTTGGCGAATGACCATTTGATCTACAGACCAGAGGGTATATTGCTTTTGTGCAAATGTATGTAACAGGTAGATGGAAGTATTTCTGACCAAATTATATATAGGTATTCTTGTTCATTATCATTAGGCGAGTCGATTTGCCATATATGAACAAATAATGTTAAGGATTAGTGTATTTCTTAGTCAACATTATTGCAAATTCTGGGCATCAAAAATCATAACTGTCAAAAATCTTTCAGCAAGAAATGTGTTCAACGCACACGCATACAATACTAATGCATATTTACAAAATTGGCGGCCCCGGCAGAAGTATAAACGTATACTAATAATAATAATGTATTTTTTAAAGACGCTTGCTCTCCGCCCCCTGACCCACAAACAGACAATCCAAAAATATTAATTTTGCTAACAAACAGGCAAAACAGACAAAAGTGTAACTATTTGAAACTTGACTTTAACAGGCACGCAGCAATTGCCAGCTGGCAACCACGCAACGTTATTCCTCTTTGCTATCGGCATATTGCTTTGCGCTTTGCAAAAATATGCCTGTGTTTTCGCAAACACACTGGTTTGTTTATAGCCAATCGCACCCGCATTAGAATTCAGCAAGCAGTTTTCGTAAAGAGAGCGATGTCACGTCTATAGTACAGAAACATAGGAAACCAATTTCGTATGTGCATAAGCCGAAAGCGATAGACAAAAACCGCATAATTCATACAAAGACCAAATGTACATAACGATAACGAAAAGGTAGTTCTCGTTCCAACAAAAGAAACAAAACTATGATAATTAAGGGTAATAAATAATAAAAAATTTATCTTTCAGAAATTTTTAAAGTTTGCAACTCATGTTGCAGCTTTTGCACCTCCTCTTGGCATTTGTTTTTCAAGCTCTGATTTCATTGCTTGAAACGCTTTTTTGTTTTGAATTTCTATATTCTTTTGTTTTTTAATAATAAAATTTAATTTTTTATTCAATTGAAAAATTTTGTTATGCAGCGATTTAAAATTTTGGTGGCGCAGCTTGACATGATTTTGTTTTGGCTGGCGCTGCTGCTGCTGCTGTGGCTGGAACTGCTGCTGCTGTGGCTGGAACTGCGGCTGTGGCTGGAACTGCTGCTGTGGATGGAACTGCTGCTGTGGCTGGAACAGCTGTTGCTGCTGATGCTGAAGCGGCGGCAAAAAATATTGCTGGGGTGGCACCGGAACCCAATAATTATAACCATTCATGGTCAGTCACTTTTGGAAATGAAATAAGCCAATACGAAATGGCACACTGAAGTAAAAATTTAAAAATTCTCTGAGAGCTGAAAGAGTTACAGTTATTTCTGTGAATTGATCTCATCTACAGAAAACAATAATATCACATATTCATGCGCTTAAACCAGTCGCACAAAGAGCATTTAACGTGACATCGCTGTCTTAAGTTCTGCTTGCTGAGATCGAATGCGGCGAAGACATTGTAAACAAACAGCGGTGGATAGAGAAATGACGAAATAGCGGACTCGCGATTTTTTTTTTCGCAAAGTGAGCGAACTGCGAGACAAAGATTAGTTGTACCGCACTTTGCATTGCATTCGCTTGCTGCCGTTTATGATGCTTTTGCTCCTGCTGTTGCTGCGGCTGCTTAGTAAAAAAGGGTGGTATTGACTTAATTGACTTATTAATTAATAAATGCAATATATAAAAATGTATTATTCATAATACATTTTACCTTTCTTATTGGCATTAAATAATTGATAAAAACAATCTGTATAAAAATAAAATTATTTTGTTAATTAAATACCGAAAACAAATTGTTAGCAATGGCTGTTTATGAAATTTTAAAACATAGGGCATTTAAATTTTGTGCTTTGTATTTCGAAGCAACTTGCAAGTGGTTAGCTTGTATTTTCTTTGCATTTGCCTATTCTCGATGTGTACACAGAACGCTATTGCTTGGCGAATGACCATTTGATCTACAGACCAGAGGGTATATTGCTTTTGTGCAAATGTATGTAACAGGTAGATGGAAGTATTTCTGACCAAATTATATATAGGTATTCTTGTTCATTATCATTAGGCGAGTCGATTTGCCATATATGAACAAATAATGTTAAAGGATTAGTGTATTTCTTAGTCAACATTATTGCAAATTCTGGGCATCAAAAATCATAACTGTCAAAAATCTTTCAGCAAGAAATGTGTTCAACGCACACGCATACAATACTAATGCATATTTACAAAATTGGCGGCCCCGGCAGAAGTATAAACGTATACTAATAATAATAATGTATTTTTTAAAGACGCTTGCTCTCCGCCCCCTGACCCACAAACAGACAATCCAAAAATATTAATTTTGCTAACAAACAGGCAAAACAGACAAAAATGTAACTATTTGAAACTTGACTTTAACAGGCACGCAGCAATTGCCAGCTGGCAACCACGCAACGTTATTCCTCTTTGCTATCGGCATATTGCTTTGCGCTTTGCAAAAATATGCCTGTGTTTTCGCAAACACACTGGTTTGTTTATAGCCAATCGCACCCGCATTAGAATTCAGCAAGCAGTTTTCGTAAAGAGAGCGATGTCACGTCTATAGTACAGAAACATAGGAAACCAATTTCGTATGTGCATAAGCCGAAAGCGATAGACAAAACCGCATAATTCATACAAAGACCAAATGTACATAACGATAACGAAAAGGTAGTTCTCGTTCCAACAAAAGAAACAAAACTATGATAATTAAAGGTAATAAATAATAAAAAATTTATCTTTCAGAAATTTTTAAAGTTTGCAACTCATGTTGCAGCTTTTGCACCTCCTCTTGGCATTTGTTTTTCAAGCTCTGATTTCATTGCTTGAAACGCTTTTTTGTTTTGAATTTCTATATTCTTTTGTTTTTTAATAATAAAATTTAATTTTTTATTCAATTGAAAAATTTTGTTATGCAGCGATTTAAAATTTTGGTGGCGCAGCCTGACATGATTTTGTTTTGGCTGGCGCTGCTGCTGCTGCTGTTGCTGGGGCTGCTGCTGCTGCTGTGGCTGGAACTGCTGCTGCTGTGGCTGGAACTGCGGCTGTGCCTGGAACTGCTGCTGTGGATGGAACTGCTACTGTGGCAGGAAAAATCATATCCGTCTACCAAATGGGCAGTATTCGGTTAAACTTCCATATAAATCTGATATTCGCAATCTTGGGAATTCGTACCAGCGTGCTCTACGCACGTACCAGCGTGCTCTGTACTAGACGGTGAGCCAGAAGTGGACAAGGAGAAGATCTTATCATTTGACGACGGAACTGGAATTGCGTCGGCTTTAGGGCTGATATGGGATCTCAGCTCTGACAACTTTTTGTTCAATTTTTCGAAAATCCTGTCAGAGGACCAGCTGCGAAACGCAGCGTTTTATCCACAGTTGCCAGAACCTATGATCCGCTTGGTTTAATTGCTCCTATCGTCACAAATGCTAAGATATTTATACAAACTTTCTGGAAACAAAAGCTTAATTGGGATAACGTAATGCCAGAAGAGCTACAGTTTGCATGGAACCAGCTTTCCTCTCAACTCTCTATCGTCAGCTCGTTCAAATTTCCTCGTTACGCTATGGCTCGTGCAGCTAAATTTCAAACTCACGCATTTTCGATGCAAGCAACCTGGCATATGGTGCTTGCATTTATATTGGTTCGGAATCGCAAGATTCAATCTCATCTCACCTTCTATGTGCCAAATCTAAAGTTGCTCCTCTTAAGACTCTCACTATCGCAAAATTGGAATTATCTGCCGCATTAGTTCTGGTGGAACTAGTCGCCAACGTTGCTCAGATTGTACCTTTTCAATGTGAGTACCACTGCTGGTCCGATTCCACCATAGCGCTATCATGGATTCGAGAGTTTCCAGCAGAATTCAACGTATTTGTCTCTAATCGTGTGGCAAAAAAACCGGAGCTTACTCAAGGAATGACTTGGCATCATGAACCACCATCCTGCAATCCAGCTCACATATTATCACGTGGATGTACGCCAAAGGAGCTTGTAGGTCATCAGCTGTGGCAATATGGGCCTCGGTTTCTTGGCACGTCTAGCTCAGAGTGGCCTGCAAACGTGCTACCTGCAGTTAACCTGCCAGAACGACGTCGACAGGTGTTCATCACCACGTCAGAATATGATTTATCAACCCTATGCATATACCGAAACTCTTTTGCTTCTCTACAACGTATTTTTGCCTATGTTCGCAGATTTTGGCTCCTTAAAATACTCCAAACGCTCCGATACCGCAGGGTAAAGTAAATAAAGTAAATAAAAATCTTCATGTCCCTCCAACTAAAATTATCGAGAACTTAGATGATATACCAATAACTCCCATGGATATTGTGTTATCTGATCCCGATCCTTCGGTTTCTTTGGTGGTTAGTAGTGTTGATGTTAATCAACAAAAAAACTCTATCAAACTTAAAGAGCCAAATATTCAGTTATCCGAGACTGAGTCTTCCAAACCAGCCTCAGTGGAGGATATAATTAAAAATTTGTTGCTGTTCCACCTAAAAAACAAATTTGTTTCAAGGCTTCCCCCTGATTTAACATCAGATGATGTCAAGGTCTATATCAAGGCCAAATCGAATGCCAATTTCACGGTGGAGAAATTCAAATTTGCTTATGATCGGAACATTTCGTCTTTTAAAATCAGTGTTCCGAATCAAGATTTTTGCACTATATGCTGCAAAGAATTTTGGCCAGAACACATAATTGTGAAAGAGTATACTGCAAGGAAAAAAATCGGCCCCCGATTGTATCTACCCTTCCGGTGGTTGGTTCTAAGGTAACTCTCCCAATAACTGATAGTTCAAAAAACTAACATCCTCCTTCTTACTTGGCTATCAGAATGTAAGAGGTCTTTGTAGTAAACTCACTAGTTTATACCTTAATAGTCTTTCTTTCCCCTTCCATGTCATTGCCTTTACTGAAACGTGGTTAAGGCAAGACATTCTCAATTCCGAAATTCTATGTAGTACATATTCTATTTACAGAAAGGACCGTACTCTTCGGCGTGGTGGTGGAGTGCTTATTGCTGTGAATGTAGACTTTCCTTCTGAAACAGTCGTATTAGATAGTTCTTTTGATATAGAGTTTATTGCTGTAAAGCTAAACATTTGCGGTATTAACATTTTTATCACTTGTTCGTATATACCTCCTTCTTCTGATCTCTCTATCTATGAGACACATCTATCTGCTATTCATTCTGTCTCTGCCTTGCTTTCTGATCGTGATTTTCTTGTAGTTCTTGGTGATTTCAACATTGCTGAAGCTACTTGGATTTCTTGTCCTGACTCTGGTGCCCTGACTCCCACGGCCCCGAATGAATTTTTAATCGACCTACTTGGGATGTCATTGAGTCAAATTAATGCTATCCCAAATTCTCTCAATAAAGTGCTTGATCTGATTTTTGTTTTGGATTCATCATCTTCATCCGTTTCCCGTTCCCAGCCTATATCTTATCCCGAAGACTTATACCATCCTACGTTGGAGCTGTTGATTAATTTACCTTCCCGAACGCGTTGCAATTTCAGGATGCCTTTGAGTCGAGTTCGTCATTTTCGAAAAACTGATTTTGAGGGACTCGCTCTGCTTTTATCCCAAACTGACTGGTCTCCCCTCTACGAGTCTGACGACTTGGACGTGGCAATCAGTATTTTTTATAATACCTTATATTCTTTATTTGATTTATGTGTCCCGGTTGGTGAGCTAAACAGGTCTAACAAACCTGTGTGGTTTACCCGAGAGTTGACAATTCTCAAAAATCGAAAATCTAAACTCTACAAGAGATTTAGAAAAAACGGCTCATCGGTGGCCTATTCTGCATACTTGATTGCTCGTGCCAGTTTTGATATCTTAAATAACCTATGTTATATGAATTACCTGACTCGGTGTAGATTACAGTTTCAGCAGGATCCAAAGCGATTTTTTGATTTCGTTAATGCGAAGCGTAGGTCATCGACACTCCCAACGGAGGTATTCTTTGAGGAAACGAAGGCCAATTCTGATCAGGAGATTGCAAATATATTTGCCCAATTTTTTCAAACGACTTATAGCTCATGTCAATCTCAAGTCGGTTTGCCTTACCCTTATCGGGTTAATGGCTCGAATCGCATCTTTGGACTGAAAATCACTGAAAACTCACTTTTAAATAATCTTCATGTTTTGAAACCTATATTTTCCCCAGGACCTGACGGAGTGCCAAGCTGTGTGCTTAGACACTGCGCTCATGGTCTTTTAAAGCCGTTGCTTAAAGTGTTTAACTTGTCCCTGGAGTTAGGCTCCTTTCCAAAAATTTGGAAAGAGTCATTTATAATTCCTCTCCATAAAAAAGGAAACAAATCTAATGTTCAAAATTATAGGGGTATTTCCAAGTTGTCTGCTATTCCTAAGATTTTTGAAAAATTAATAACCTCCCATCTTCAACACCTTTGTAAATCTATTATTTCACCGTGCCAGCACGGATTTATGAAACAAAGATCTACTACCACTAACTTGTTAGAATTTACTTCGTTTGTTATCAAGGGTTTTCAGGACAAATTGCAGACTGATGTTATTTATACTGATTTTAGTAAGGCTTTCGACTCTGTAGATCATCATCTCCTAATACATAAACTTGAACTCTTGGGCTTTTCAAATATTCTAGTTCTTTGGATTAAAGACTACCTAACTCTTAGAACTCAGAGGGTTTTATTCAAAGGGTCCGTTTCCAAGACGGTTCAGGTCACTTCAGGCGTTCCTCAGGGTAGTCATCTTGGTCCTTTATTATTTATTTTGTTTATAAACGATCTTCCATCGGTTATAAAGTTCTCTCGGGTTTTGATGTACGCTGATGATGTAAAGTTATGCACGTCAGCTGCAACTCCCCTAGCTGCTCAACAGCTTCAAAGAGATTTAGACAACTTTCAAATGTGGTGTAAAGTAAATTTTTTAAATCTTAATTACAGTAAATGTAAAGTAATGTCATTTTTTAGATGTTTGCCCTTTTTTAATATTTATTTTCTTGACAACAAACCACTAGATAGAATTGAATGGGTTGACGATTTGGGCATCCTTATGGACCCAAAGCTTAAGTTTGACAAGCATATTTCTTCAATTTCCAATCGAGCATCTGGTGTCTTGGGGTTCATTAAGCGCTGGTCGAAGGAGTTTAACGATCCCTACTTAACAAAAACTCTGTATACTTCTCTTGTACGACCGATTCTGGAATATGGATCTTGTATATGGTTTCCGAAATACGAAATTCATCAGAATAAAATAGAATCGGTACAAAAACAATTTCTGGTCTTCGCACTTAGAGGTCTTAACTGGGACACTAACAATAATTTGCCGTCTTATCGTAGTAGACTTTTACTAATAGATCTTCCTTCTCTGAGTGATCGTAGAATAATGCTTTCATTTTCCTTTTTTCACAAATTAATTAATGGTGAAATTGATTCTTCTGAATTAATTAACCAAATTAACTTTGCTGTTCCTATTAGAAATACTAGAAATTTTGTACCTATAGCTCTTCAAACTTGTAATTCTAATTATGCTCTTCATAACCCTTTTCGTATTCTGTGTTCTATTTATAACGATCTTTCCCACTTAATACACAGTGCCACTCCTACTTGCTCTTTTAAAAAGTTAGTTTTGTGTCATTTGTCTACATGTTCGCGATCATCGTAACCGCACGATAAGCGGAGCGCCCCTCGGTCGGATGGGCGGGAGGTGGGTCGCTTTGTGCGTGGGTCCGCGCGTTAACAAGCCGGTGCTTGGTATCGTTGGGCCACTTGACTGTACTGTTCGTTAGTACATCTACGTCCAATATCGAAAAAGGAAACTCAACCCTCAAACAAGCTGACCGTCGAGGAGTTACGTGTGCGCACATATCTTCTTCTTAGAAACATTTAAGAAGTCACCTTCGTTGGCAGTCATATCTACCAAATACCACTTCTATCGAGCTGCTGGTTCTGCACTTCTAAGCCTTGAAGAACTTCGAACATTAGTTTATGAAATTTCCGCAATTCTGAATTCTCGCCCTTTGTATGCTATTTCAGAAGGCCCTGAAGACTTAAATTTCTCACCCCAGCGCACTTTCTTACTGGATCAACATTCACCGCCACAGACGAGCCTGACATCACTCACTTAAAGGAAGGTCGTTTGGGTCGTTGGCAACGCGTATGCCACATGCGTCAAAACTTCTGGCGCAAATGGAACACCGACTAACTTTCAATTCTACAAGAACGCAGCAAATGGAGGACGTCACAAACTGCTCTTCAGCCTGGCGCCCTGGTACTGTTTAAGGACGAAAATCTTCCCTTCTTAAAGTGGCAACTTGGCAAAGCGGAGTCTACAATACCAGGAGAAGATGGCATACCCAGAGTGGTAACCGTTCGAACTTAAGGTGGTTTGGCCAAACGAGCTCTGAAGAGGCTTGCCGTTTTGCTCCTTTCTGACCACATCGGTTAGAAGTAGATCACTTCCAACGGGGGGAGTATGTCATACGCTCTCTTAACTAAAACAAAATGTGAGAATAATCTATTGTATGCTTTACACCTGTTGTACGTCTCTTGTAAAATCGGCTTAGATCACTCTCGTTCGATAATCACATGCAAACAGACGCATGAATAATAGCCAGTGCAACTAATTAATAAAGTTAAGTTAAAACGAACAAACAATATTTTTGTGGGCAAATCATGCGAAGATGGATAAAGTTCTTCCTCTAAACAGATATATATATATATATATATATATATATATATATACAAGGAGGAGGACAATTTTTTTTTAATCTGATCAATTTGAGGACAATTAATTATTAAGGGGACTGTCCTCGTTAGTTTCATCAATTTCAGGGACATTGCCGATTTCGGTATGAAGCAGTGACTAATTTTCAAATCTGGCTTGCTATTTCGAAAAAACACCCTTTTATTACCTTAAAAACGACTAACTTCAATATATGTATTAGAGGTCTGCATGAATGGCAAAAATAACATGTTCGAACGAACAATGCGCAAAATGAGTTGAGTGAATTTGAATGCAAGACCGAACGAATTTGAGTGAATGAGTGTGCTCGCGTCAGACTCGATCGCACAACATTCAAACGAAAAAAGACGAATTGAATGAGTGGGAATGCGTGAGAATAAGAGTTTGCGTTTCGAATGCATTCGAATGCCAGGCCGGCTTGTTGTTGTTTTGTTTTCGTGCGTAGGAAAATAAAAGAATGGAAAAAACGAAAGTCAATGTAGAGATATACACCAAAATACATACATTATATGCATAAGAACAACAGCGAAACACAAACAACATATAATTTCGTCCGCTTTTTTACCCCCGTCCATTTTTGATGACCGCGTGCTTTACAATATTACAACTCGAGTAACTCGAGTAACTCGAATGTCTTCGGCTTTGCCAAATTGTTCATTCCGTTCTACGCTTCATTTATTCTAATTCATTTTTACTGAGTGCCGTATGGAATGAAGCAACACGCATCGATGTTCATATTCATTCGTTTCGTTTTGTGCTTCGCACTCACTCAACTCAATTCAATTCGAATTCATTCAACTTGGCGTATGTTGTGAATGCAGCCATGCAGACCTCTAATATGTATATCGCCATGGGCCAAAACCAAGAAAAATAAATAATCATTTCTTAGATATAAGGTAACAATTGGGGACAGTGCCTATATAAGTGGTTTGTTTATAAAAAAAAATCGGAATACCTAAGGTTATTCAACTGAAAACAAGTTTTTTAATATGCATTGGTTCTAAAATTTGGGCGATGTTGCAACCCCATAATTCGGAACGGTGGAAGAGAGGAACATAAATATATACTAAGTAAATTTTGAGGACACTTTAAATTACGTACTATCGGTCATCAAATTGGCATGAGCTGCGTCTATTTTGAGGACCCAAAATGTTCACTAAATAACGATTTTTTTAAGGACCCATTATATAACGCAACATTTGGGGACTGTGTCCCTTATATTACCCTTAGGTAAACCAAAGTGTGTCAATTCCATTTTAATTTAATTTTTATATTGATGGAGTCTTTTGGGGACCCCTCTCAATTGTTCCAATGGAATAAATTTGTGAAATGATGAGAAATTTGTATAAGTGTATAGACTATTTTGGGGACTCCACATTGAAAGTCGTAGTTGATTTTGGCTGTCGTATCCAAATCTGAAATCCTTTAAGAGATTTTGGATTAAGCTCCGAAACGGTGTGGCTCTGCTAAAAGAAAAGGTTTTGTTTTTAAACATTGCAATGCAGTTCAATAAATTAAAACGTAAGACGTTATATAAAAATTATGTTTTTTAATTTTATTTTTTTTACGCAACCAGAGCTAAAAAATAATACATTTATTTTTTTTTTTCTTTTAACATGAAAATTTAAACAGAACTAACTTAAAATATAATGAATATGAATACTGATTATAATACTTACAATTTTTTTCTAAGTTTTTTTTTTTCTTTTAACATGAAAATTTAAACGGAAGTAAGTAACTTAAAATTTAATGAATATGAATACTGAGTGATATTTAAAATACACCTTTTTCTCAGAAAAAGTAACAAACTTTCGAGACTTCAAACGGTCTAAAGAGGGGAGAAATTGACTGCCAAATGAATTTCTGAGATCGGTTAATGTTTGACCCATGCGCATCAGGGTCAAAATAAAAACACAGAAATTGTACTGTTGTTTTTTGTAGCATTGTGTGCGCAAACATTAGCAGGCTCAAAATAATAACAGAGCACTAAGAAAGGAATTTTTATTTGGACAACTCCTTCAAGTACCTCCCATACGATTTGGAGCACTTTTTACCCATTTTAAAAATCAAATTACAATTACAACAATTACCCATTCCACTACTGTCGCCAGATTGTCGGACAAGCTGAGAGCTCGATCGCGAGCGAGAATACAAAAACAAAACAATGGGCAATGACGCCTTTGAGTCCCGCAAGCAAAGTGTCATAAAAAAAAGGTTCGTACACTTGCAAGAAGCGTTTGTTGTTGTTGTTGTTGTTGTTGTTGTGCCCGCACTGCTACTTTTTGTTGGTGTGATTGATTTAAAAAAACAAAAACAACAAAACAAAACTTGGTGCGTCTAAAAAAATTACCCACACCAGAATATTTTATGGGGGTGGATTTGCCTAATTGCTGCTTATATAACTTAGACAAAACTAACTAACATTATTAATATATTATTGATATGCAATTGCGAACAAGCATAGGGCGTTCACATAAGCGCGTGTGTTGCTCTTATGATAATCAGATAATTTTAAATCTCGCTCCGATCATGCTCCTTTGTTGTTGGTCATTTACGTTCACTCTCTATTTTATGTGCGCGTTTTGCATGTCAGTCATAAAGTTTAATAACCCTAGCTCCTCCGCACACACACTAAATTAAATCTATAGGCAATATACAATTCACTTAACTGCAGCCTCTTAGATATGTTTTGCATTGATTCAGTGCGTGTGAAGAAGGTAGCGATACCACGCTCTTTGTTTGACTTGCAGAGCGCACGCATAGATAAGAGAATAAGCCGAAATAACCAACAACGAAGGCGCGATTTAAAAATAATTTGTCATCTAGCGCCGAACATGAAGAGCGATGCGCGAGCGAATCTGAAAGCAAGCAAGAAGGTTTTAGTCGAGAAATCCCGACTAAAAGATACCCTGAACCCGTGTATTAAATGACTTGCAGAAGTGAGTTTTTCTTGACTTTAACTTTAGTATAAAATATCTCCAGTGTTTCTTAACCGATTTGGATCAAATTTTCATGGAAGTTATAAAGTTATCTATAGTTTCAACTTCTATTTTTAAACTTTCTTAATTCGAGATTTTTTCGTTATCGATTCCATATGTATATCGAAAGCAAGAATAGTTATAGTTAGTTTGAAATAGTTAGTTTGAAATAAAGTTGATCTGCCTATGGCTTAGGAGAAGTTATGTTCCAAATTTGAAGTCTCTAGCTCTTTTAGTCTTTGAGATTGACTCGTTCATACATACGGACGGACGAACGGACAGACGGACAGAAGGACAGAAGGTCATAGCTATATCGACATGGCTGTTGATGCTGATCAAGAATATATATATATTTTATATGGGGTTGGAGATGCTTCTTTCTGCCTGCTCAAAACAATTATACCCTTTTTTTTATCCATTTCATGGTTCAGGGTATAAAAAAATTTAATATTTTACGCATCGATTGCTTTCAAAACAAAGTTTTCTTATATTTTGTAGCCACAGTAAGAGAACAGAGAGAAGAACAAAGTAGAACAAATATGACTGTTCGTGGTACTCACTGCAAGCAGCATGAACAGCTGAGGGAATATATGCATGTCTGCATCACAAAGAGCGGCTTAAAGCTTAATCAGCGCGCGCGTCGCTCTTATGACTGCCGCTAGATATAAAATAATTTGAATACAATCATTGCTTACAATGGTAAGAGAATTGGTTTTGCATTTTAGTTCATATTTAATGTGAACAAAGAAAGGTTATTTTCTTTTCAGTGAATTTTTTAATATTGTTTATAGTATTAAGGATAATAATAACATCGAAAGTTACTTTTTGAATCAGTGAGTTTTTCAATATTCTGATTTTCGTATTATATACTATATATACATTCCTTTAAAATAATTATATATATAAGTTCATTTTAAATACGTATTTAATGATAAGTTATAATAAAATTGAATTGCTATTATTTAAATATTTAAATAACGATCAACTTATTTTAATTTCTTTTGTTGTTTTTTAAACACAAGAATATTAAGTCGATTTTCGACTTAATAATTGAAGCAACATTATACATATATAGTTGTCTTCTATTTTGCATATTTTATAATAGTTATATAGACGCTGCTTTAGTGCATTAAAAAATCAAATGAAACTAGGCAGTATGAATATTCTATTAAATTAATATAAGTTGGTATATTCAATTTTATTGAATTCTGTACTTTTTATAGACGCTGTAACGTTGTACAGCGAAGTAAATTTTTGACTTATTTTGAAGTATTTATAATATGTAGCGTAGGGGAAACGTCAAAAACTTGTAGCGTCAGAAAATTTTCTTTCTTCCGGGGTCGACAATTTTAGGGTATTTTTTTTTTTTTGTCGGTTTATTTGTCAATCACCAGATCAGACTGGTCGATCATTAGGCAGACAGTGGAGCGGGACCCATTGATTCCTAGCTCTAGCGGGAGATTTGGGGGGGGGGGTTTTTGCTGCTGACTAATGATGGCTACACCAAGGTTTTATTATAGAGTCCCTCCTGAAACTAAAACTGAGATGAGACGGTACTCATCCGAAGACCACCTGGCCAAAGTGCGAACACTCTCAATAAACAACTAAAAGAAACATAAAAAAAAATGAGAAAAGTGAAGCACGGAATAGTAGTTAAACTAGAGGGGTGGGCTTAGGTGTTGGTTGCCAATTCCCTCTATCATTACCCTCCCAACCATAGTCTCCTAAATAAAATATTTGCACAGAAGACCCCATATGTAATTAAATGTTCATCATTTAATTATGCTCCCATGTCATCAGAAATAATAAGACTTAAACTTCCATAGCCAATAATTCAATTTTTAATATTTCTAAATATTTTTACTTCCGTTCATTTTTCAATTCTTATTGGAGTACTTAAAATTAACAACATCTATCTTAATTTTTTATTCATTATTATTCTTAAAATTTATTTTTTAGAAATTTTGATTTTCTTTTATTTTTCTAAAAATAGTTGTTTTCCTTTTATTAACTCTAAATTTTTATTTTTCTAAAGAAAATATATTTTGTTTTCATTTTTATTTTCCAAAACAAATAATTTGTTTCCTAAAATATATTTTGCATTTAATTTATTTCATTAAAACTTTCAACTCAAAACTATGAAAAATAAGTCGCTAATTATTATTAAATCGTTTTAATAATTATTTGCGTTAACTAACATTACTACTAGTTAATTTCTAATTATGGGTAAGTCTCTTTATTCACTATTTTGCTTCAACTAACTAAAAACTTGATTAACCACTCGACACAATTACACTTGCTGGAAATAATATTCATGGTTAGAGATATATAAAAATATATATGTATAAGCGTGTATAATATATTTTAATACAAGTAGCAAGTGTACTACCAGAAAACTACAAGAATACTTGTATATAACGGCAGGTTGTCTACGTTAAATATTCTTTTTATTTTAAACTTTAATTTTTTTCTTGATGAGAAATTACGTTACTTTTATGTTTTGTTTTTTTTTAAACATTTTAAATCAATTCTTTTTTTATGTTATTTTTGTTTTTTATTGTTAATAATTACTTTATTTTTAGTTAAAATAAACATTTCTTTTATTTATTTATAATTACTTAAAAATGTGTGCAAAAAAAATGAGCAAACAAATAAAATTGCGCACTTAAGTGTGGGTTTTGCCGGCAATTGCAGAGAGAGCGTATCACTTACATGCGTGTTCCATCGACGAAAGATCTTTCTGAAGAGAACGACGTTTAAGAGAGCCTTAGGTGTTGATCACGTTTTTTTGCTTCTTTTGAGAGAGACTTGTGTGTGAGCTTAAAAGCTCCGCATATTGCACGTGTAACTTGTGCCTATTGTAGGTTAGGCAATAGCTTTTATTTTGTCTTTTTTTTTTTTCTTTGCACTTTCACTTTCAATTTTACAACAACAATTAAGCCATATGATTTGTCTATCCAGACTGCTGGGGCTTATTGTTGTTGTTTTTACTTTACTTTCCTTTAACTTTTTATTGCAGCCAATAAAAATTGTTCTGCATTTTTAACCACTGCACTGGGTATTAAATATATATACATATTAACTCCTTTTTTTTTCAGCTGCGGTGTAATTGTGTCGTGAGGTTTTAGCATTATATATAAAGATTTGCCTATTCTTTATTTTTTTTATTCTTAAACACTTAACTTATTTTAACTTTTCATCTTTTAACTATTACTTTGTTTTTGGGCTTAAGAAGCAATTTTGCTTCTGGTTTTCTCACTGTCTTTGATTTGGGGTTTTTGTCTTTCGTTTTGCACTTTTGCACTTATTGTCTTTGATTTTTTATACTCGATACCGAAGGTAAAGAGTATATTGGTTTTGTGCAATGTCCGTCATGGTGTCTGTCCGTCTGTCCGTCTGTCCGTCCGTCCGTCTGTCCGTCTGTCCGTCCGTATGTGTGCAAGTTTTTTCCACACCCTTCAAGCCAGGGACTAGAAACTTTCCAATTCTCTTTTATTATGGGATAGTAAATTAAAGTGTCAAGATTGGGGTTTTACGATAACTGGGGGGCTGGCAAATCGATAAATTCGATAACTCAAAAACGATAAATCCGCATATTTCACACACCCTTACAGCTAGAACTACCAAATTTGGTAAGAAGATAGCTACTAGCAACCCCCACAAAACTGCATCAACAATTTTGGAGCCACGCCCCCCCATTCCGCCCCCAGACCACCCGCATTTTAAAGTCAAAAAAGCCTATATCTCCCACAGTTTTTGAGCTAGAGCCACCAAATTTGGTGCCAATTTAGCTGATGATGACCCCCCAAAAACTGCACCAAAAGTTTGGATGCCACGCCCACCAATACCGCCCTAGCCGCCCCCAGATGCCCCAACGCTTCGTAAAAAACGGGAATGCGTGTATCTTCCAGAGTAGTGGAGCTAGAGCCACCAAATTTGGTAGGAAGATAGCTGGTAACGACCCCAAAAGAACTGCATCAAAGTTTTGGAGCCACGCCCACCCATCCCGCCTCCAGCCACCCCGCATTTAGAAATCAGAAAAGCCTATATCTCCAACAGTTTTTTAGCTAGAGTCACCAAATTTGGTGCCAAGATAGATGATGATGACCCCCCAAAAACTGCATCAAAAGTTTGGATGCCACCCCCTACAATAACGCCCTAGCCACCCCCATCTGCCCCAACGCTTCGTCAGAAACGGGAATGCGTGTATCTTCCAGAGTTGTGAGGCTAGAGCCACCAAATTTGGTAGGAAGATAGCTGGCAACGACCCCCAAAAATCTTCATAGAAGTTTTTGAGCCACGCCTACCCATTTCGCCCCCCTTTTCCCACATTTTACAAACATTTAGCTTGAGTCACCAAATTTGGTATGTGGATAGCAATTGACATTCCACAAGGATCTGCAGCAAAAATTTGGATGCCACGCCCAACCATACCGCCCGCAGCCCCCCTTTCCCCACTTTATACAAACTTCGAGCTAGAGTCACCAAATTTGGTATGAAGGTAGCATTTGAGATTCCACAAGGATCTGCACCAAAAATTTGAATACCACGCCCAACCATACCGCCCCCAGCCCCCCTTTCCCCACTTTTACAAACTTTGAGCTAGAGTCACCAAATTTGTTATGAAGGTAGCATTTGACATTCCACAAGGATCTGCAGCAAAAATTTGGATGCCACGCCCAACCATACCGCCCGCAGCCCCCCTTTCCCCACTTTATACAAACTTCGATCTAGAGTCACCAAATTTGGTATGAAGATAGCAATTGACATCCCACATAGATCGGCACCAAAAATTTGAATACCACGCCCAACCATACCGCCCGCAGCCCCCCTTTCCCCACTTTATACAAACTTTGAGCTAGAGCCACCAAATTTGTTATGAAGGTAGCATTTGACATTCCACAAGGATCTGCAGCAAAAATTTGGATGCCACGCCCAACCATACCGCCCCCAGCCCCCCTTTCCCCACTTAATACAAACTTTGATCTAGAGTCACCAAATTTGGTATGAAGAGAGCATTTGACATCCCACATGGATCGGAAGCAAAAATTTGAATGCCACGCCCACCCATACCGCCCCAAGCCCCATAGCCCCCCTTTCACCACCTTTTACATGCTTCGAACTAGAGTCACCAAATTTGGTATGAAGATAGCAATTGACATCCCACATAGATCGGCACCAAAAATTTGGATGCCACGCCCAACCATACCGCCCGCAGCCCCCCTTTCCCCACTTTATACAAACTTCGAGCTAGAGTCACCAAATTTGGTATGAAGATAGCAATTGACATCCCACATAGATCGGCACCAAAAATTTGAATACCACGCCCAACCATACCGCCCCCAGCCCCCCTTTCCCCACTTTTACAAACTTTGAGCTAGAGTCACCAAATTTGTTATGAAGGTAGCATTTGACATTCCACAAGGATCTGCAGCAAAAATTTGGATGCCACGCCTAACCATACCGCCCGCAGCCCCCCTTTCCCCACTTTATACAAACTTCGAACTAGAGTCACCAAATATGTTATGAAGGTAGCATTTGACATTCCACAAGGATCTGCAGCAAAAATTTGGATGCCACGCCCAACCATACCGCCCGCAGCCCCCCTTTCCGCACTTTATACAAACTTCGAGCTAGAGTCACCACATTTGGTATGAAGATAGCAATTGACATCCCACATAGATCGGCACCAAAAATTTGAATACCACGCCCAACCATACCGCCCCCAGCCCCCCTTTCCCCACTTTTACAAACTTTGAGCTAGAGTCACCAAATTTGTTATGAAGGTAGCATTTGACATTCCACAAGGATCTGCAGCAAAAATTTGGATGCCACGCCCAACCATACCGCCCGCAGCCCCCTTTCCCCACTTTATACAAACTTCGAACTAGAGTCACCAAATTTGTTATGAAGGTAGCATTTGACATTCCACAAGGATCTGCAGCAAAAATTTGGATGCCACGCCCAACCATACCGCCCGCAGCCCCCCTTTCCCCACTTTATACACACTTCGAGCTAGAGTCACCAAATTTGGTATGAAGATAGCATTTGACATTCCACAAGGATCTGCATCAAAAATTTGGATGCCACGCCCAACCATACCGCCCGCAGCCCCCCTTTCCCCACTTTATACACACTTCGAGCTAGAGTCACCAAATTTGGTATGAAGAGAGCATTTGACATCCCACATGGATCTGCATCAAAAATTTGGATGCCACGCCCAACCATACCGCCCGCAGCCCCCCTTTCCCCACTTTATACACACTTCGAGCTAGAGTCACCAAATTTGGTATGAAGATAGCAATTGACATCCCACATAGATCGGCACCAAAAATTTGAATACCACGCCCAACCATACCGCCCCCAGCCCCCCTTTCCCCACTTTTACAAACTTTGAGCTAGAGTCACCAAATTTGTTATGAAGGTAGCATTTGACATTCCACAAGGATCTGCAGCAAAAATTTGGATGCCACGCCTAACCATACCGCCCGCAGCCCCCCTTTCCCCACTTTATACAAACTTCGAACTAGAGTCACCAAATTTGTTATGAAGGTAGCATTTGACATTCCACAAGGATCTGCAGCAAAAATTTGGATGCCACGCCCAACCATACCGCCCGCAGCCCCCCTTTCCCCACTTTATACAAACTTCGAACTAGAGTCACCAAATATGTTATGAAGGTAGCATTTGACATTCCACAAGGATCTGCAGCAAAAATTTGGATGCCACGCCCAACCATACCGCCCGCAGCCCCCCTTTCCGCACTTTATACAAACTTCGAGCTAGAGTCACCACATTTGGTATGAAGATAGCAATTGACATCCCACATAGATCGGCACCAAAAATTTGAATACCACGCCCAACCATACCGCCCCCAGCCCCCCTTTCCCCACTTTTACAAACTTTGAGCTAGAGTCACCAAATTTGTTATGAAGGTAGCATTTGACATTCCACAAGATCTGCAGCAAAAATTTGGATGCCACGCCCAACCATACCGCCCGCAGCCCCCCTTTCCCCACTTTATACAAACTTCGAACTAGAGTCACCAAATTTGTTATGAAGGTAGCATTTGACATTCCACAAGGATCTGCATCAAAAATTTGGATGCCACGCCCAACCATACCGCCCGCAGCCCCCCTTTCCCCACTTTATACACACTTCGAGCTAGAGTCACCAAATTTGGTATGAAGATAGCATTTGACATTCCACAAGGATCTGCATCAAAAATTTGGATGCCACGCCCAACCATACCGCCCGCAGCCCCCCTTTCCCCACTTTATACACACTTCGAGCTAGAGTCACCAAATTTGGTATGAAGATAGCATTTGACATTCCACAAGGATCTGCATCAAAAATTTGGATGCCACGCCCAAC
>JARNME010000365.1:0-94351 GCA_030179655.1 Scaptomyza flava | reverse complement strand
TGTAGCCGCTCTATTTGTTTGCATACGCCAGTGCAAATGGCATGCAAATTTGCATAAGTGTGCCGCTGACGCTGCAAACGCCCGAGCAGCCAGAAAACGCATGTGCCGGGTCGAAAAAGCTGCTGGTGTACAGCCATCCACGCCGATCCACGCGTAGAATTTGCCGCTAATCGCTGCTTATTCATCCGGTGAGTATTTTCCTGTTGTTGTATATATTTGCCGTGATGCGTGCTTGCTTGTTTTTGTGCCAGATGATGCCTAAGTGATTGCCATATAATATCCTCGTAGGAACTTTTCAATAGAAAACTCAGAGTCTGTTTTCATTGAATAAATGTCGATCGCGCCACAACGTACAATAAGTACGGAGCGCTATTAATTGGCTATATACATAGAACATTATGTATATCTATATATGCCCATATAGGCATAAACAATGTTGAAGTACGCAACTTCCAGTGCTTGTGAAAACAAACTGCTACAATTGAAAGCAGCAAGTTTGTAATGTTGTGCGTGCGTTTAATTTTAGCTCAAACACAACTATGGTGTTTGAGCGTTGTGGATCCATATAATTTTGGTGGCACAGATCTCTTTTGTGCTCACCTTCGGCAATCAAAAAAGGCGTCATAGGGGTTATTTGCAAATCTTAGTCAAGTGTCTGTCAAACTTAGTGGTCCATAATTAGCATGTTATTTGTCCTTATTTGCTGTTATTAATGTCAATAGTGTAGTCATTAATAAGTCAAATTTCTTGTTCATTTCAGCCATCCCCGCAAGATTTTGTTGCAACAGAAGAACCATTGGGTCAACTGCTGCTGGCATCTGCGAGGACGACCGAACTGTGTGGAGTTGCTGCTGATGGCGTTGCTGCTCATCCTGGAGTCTCTGTTGGAAGTTCGTCAGGTGAGTTTCGGCAGGGTTACGTGCTTGTTTGGGGGTGCTAATCCCACGCGTTATTTGGCTGTACGTTGGTTTATTATTAATATTTTTGTCTTTTCGTTTCATGTCATTTCGCTGCTGCTGTTGTTGCTGAGCCGCTGGACGGATATGCTGCTGCTTTTGCGCACAAGGAGTGCGTTTATGCTGCTGATGTTGCTGGCTGTGGTGCTGGACTGGCGCTCGAAGCTGACGACTGCTATTTTCATTATAATTATAGTTGTTATTGTTATTGATTGCAGTGTAGTCTAGCTTGAGTTTTGATAATAAAAGTCTGCTCCTAGCTTGTTTAAAAGTTGAACAGCCTCTATAACTGGCTATGTGCTCGCCCTTGCAGTTCGCACATGTAGCTGTAGTGGACCTGGGTTTGGTGCAGGTAGTAGTGGCATGTTTGCCTGCACATTTCATGCAGACAAACCCTTTTCGGCAGTAGTTTTTGCTGTGGCCGAATTCCTGACAGCGATGGCACTGAACTGGCTCCAGCTTCCGTTTTTGCCGCTCGACTAGGACATCCTGGATTCCCAGTTGAGTCAGAGATAATATCCTCTCGTTATAGCCGTCTAGCCTTGGCTCTAGCTCAACCTCGAAGATGTTTAGTGGCTTACCCGTGAAGCGATGTTTCAGCACACTGATGTAGCGGGCACTAAAGCCCAGTTGGTCTAGCTGTGTCTTGATCCAGTCACTTGTAGTGGAGTAGTGCAGATTCCGGATGACAATACGATACCCTCGCACTGCACGCAGTTGATGGGTATGGAGTTGAATGTCCACGTTGTCCAGAGACGCAATGATAGTTTTATATGCATCCAGATCCTTGCACAATATACGTAATCCTCCACTAATCGAGCACTTGGTGGTGAATTTAGTAGCCGCCGAAGTTTTGTTGAGCATGTCAATGATTTTTGCATATCATCGACATCTGGCAGAAAAATAGCTGGAATTTTGCCGCTCAACGTAACTGGCTTTTGTTGCTGCTGTTGTTGTTGCTGCTGCTGCTTCTCACCAATTTGCTGCAAACTTTGCGAGATAGTGAGCTGCAGTGGCTGCAAAACTGTAGGCTGGCGATTTTGCTGCTTTTGCTGGTGTTGCTGTTGCACTGGCTGTTGCTGTTGTTGCTGCTGCTGTTTTTGCGCAGCTTGCTTGCTGGTTTGTGGTGGAGAGTCACACAAATCCTGATCTAAATCACTGACGCACATCTGGCCCACGCTGCCGTCAGTAGAATTGGAACGCAGAACAGAAGAAGCGTGTTTTTTTACGACACGCTTTGGCATTTTTGTTTTGCGCTTTTTGCCAGCACCAACACACAGTTTTGGAGGCAATGAAACCTTGAGTACCTCAGTATTGGCAGAGGCAAAATACGTTTCATCCGATGTCTCGAGTAGAGCCATATCATGGGTTGAAACATCAAACGAGGTGTCGGTGTCCACAATCCTGATATCGCTATTGGACCCAGTCATCCATCCGTCGCTCCCATTACTGCAGTTTTGGAGCAATTGAGCAGCGCTCTTAGTTTTAGTTGTTCTCGTATCAAAGTTGATACAAGTAATGATTTCATGTGTGTTTTCACAAGCACAGGACCGAATTTGTATATCAGCCTACTGAGATTGTGAAAGTGTACATGAAAAGTTTTATTCAATATAATATTTAAGAACATTTTTTTTGAATGTGTTGACACCGCATTCAACTTGAATGCTGAGGCTCAGAATGGCGATGATTACATTAATAATCGCAGTGACATAGTATAGTTTGCTGGGCTTATGGACCGCTGCTGCCTGAGTGCTTGCTCCCATCAAAGGTATGTGGAGCCGCTGACTTAGAGAGGACACCTATAGCCATATCTGACAGTCCAGAATTCTCTGGATTGTTCACAGGTGTGTTTATTATGGCCATTATCCCTGCCACTAGGCTGTTTTCATGGGGAACCCTCTGAACAGGTTCAGTACTTTGCTGTAGCTCAGGATATGTAAGGATTGGCGCGTGATCATCAGGGCAAAAGTCAGCTAAAGCTACAGGAGCTATCTCCATCACACAGGATACCGGGTTGTGCAGAGTTACGCTTGCTTGGTTAGCATTGAAGAGGGATTCTCGAGATGGATCCAGGAGAGCGTTAACGGAAGTGGGTGGAGTAGGTGGGCGTATTATGGCTAAAATGCCAGACACCAGGCTAGCACCATTGTCACTCCGGACCATTTGATGGTGATCAGGTATAGTCTGTAGGATTGGAGAATCACGCAGGTTTGCAGTTTCTCGCATTGACATTAAAGAGCGCTCACGTTGATCAAGGATGTACAGAAGCTCTTGTCTGAGTCGCTGCTGCCGCTCATGCGTACGAGGACTGTTTATATGTGGTACGACTCTATCAACTTCGATGTTATGAGTATTTTGAGCATGGAGGTTGGTCTCAGCTTGCCCCTCACGACGCCTCCGCTCACGAATTTCTGCGATACGCTCTTGCTCACGCCTAGCATGGTCAGCGCGACGCCTGGCTGCTTCAAGTCGCTCCTGTCGACGCTCCTCGCGCAGCTGCAACCATTCAGGGAGTGGCTCAGGAGTGGAGAGTCTCACGTGATGTGGTACAAATCTGTCTATCATGCTAAGGTATCTTTGACGGGTTAGCCTATTTGGTAGGTACGCATGAGTAGCAATTCTCCGAGCTTCAGGGTTTTCATGGGAAAGTAGCCTTTGAATGTACCTGCTACAAGCTTCATTGTAGTAGTCTTCTACCATCTTAACTTTTAGGTCAGTATGCAAGGTGGCATTTCTAATGTACCATGGTGCATTGGCAATTAGCCTGAGAGCCTTGTTTTGAACAACTTGTAGTTCATCAAAGCGCGACTGACTTGTGAGTGCCCCCCATACCGGAATGGAGTACTGCCAGATTGGTGCTACAAGCATTTTATAGATAATAACCTTTGTTTTAAGGGGGAGCTTAGAGTTGCCGCATAACAACCAGCTAAGCTTCTTCATCCTCGCACGAACCTTAGATACAGTTGCTGTAACTTGCAGGTTAAGATTGATCTTCGCATCAAGCCGGACACCAAGGTAAGTGTGCGCAGGTTTGGTTGCAAGCGTGTTTCCTGCCATTGTGGGCAAGACATTGGGGTTGGCTGTTCGCAGTGAATACAGAACATGCGCCGTTTTTGAGATATTCACTCGAATGCACCATTTGTTCGCCCATTTGGTAAAGGTTGCTAGATAGCTGTTAATGTCACTAATTGCATTTTCTTGACGGGTGTGTTTTGCCATTATAACTGTATCATCAGCATACGTCGCCAGCAGCATATCGCCCAGAGGCAAGGGCATGTCCGCCGAGTATATATTATATAAAATAGGTCCCAGGACACTGCCTTGTGGAACCCCAGCAGCTATTTGCTTAATAGCAGAGCGCACACCTCCTCTGCACGCAACCACGAACGTCCTCTGCGAGAGGTAGCTACACAGGACTCTGTACATGGGACCTGGAAGCAATCCTTTGAGCTTGAAGAGCAGACCGCTGTGCCATACCCGGTCAAAGGCCTCCTGAATGTCCAGGTATACAGCCGGACAGTATTGATTGCGCTCAAAAGCATTTAGAATATATTGCGTGACTCTTCCTAGCTGCTGGTCACAGCCATGTTCCTTGCGGAAGCCGAATTGATGGCTAGGGAGTCTACTTGCAAAAGCTGGGATCTCGAACAGCCTTTTGAGGATTAAAGACTCAAAGATTTTGGAAATCCCAGAAAGGAGGCTGATTGGTCGATAGGAAGCCAATTGGTCAGCAGGTTTACCAGGCTTGGGAATCATTTTGACAACTGCAAGTTTCCACCTGTCCGGGTAGTAACCAAATCTTAACATACCATTAAAGATATTAGTTATGTACACTACCGCAGAGGGAGGAAGCGCCTTGATCGTTCTGTTATCTATGTTATCAATGCCTGGAGACTTACTTAGCTTCAGCTTATGAATTTCAGCTTTCACCTCATCCGGCGTGATACCAATTATAGCAGATTCTGCTTGTGCTGGGGGCTTTTGTAGCTCGTTTTCAATCAATAACCTGTCATTTTCAGATATGGTTTCAAATGGTGAGAACCTAGATTCAAGATGCTGTCCGAAAGCCTCCGCTTTATCCTCAGTAGTTTTGCACCAGGGGTCAGCGCTATTAGAGGCTCCGTCGCTCACATCAAAATGTTTTCTTACCGCAAGGTTAGGAGGTGGTTGCCGCTTCATTTTGTTGGTGATTCGCCAAAGATGCTGCATGTTGTACCTGTTGTCCGGATCTAACTTATTCAGCATCAGGTCTGTTCTCTTGTTCTTATCCTTCCTTAACTCCTTTGAGATGCGGTTGGTTAAGTGATTAACAATGACTTTGATAAGGGGGTGACGAGCTTTGGTTAGCTGCTTTTTAAGCAATCGCTTTGCTTCAATCATTTGCCTGACAAGCCAGCTTGTAGGTTCCCTTCGTGCTTGCAGAGAATGCCTCGGAGGATATGGTGGCCTAGCAGCGTAAGCTGCAGCGATATTGATGTTGCGTTCTAAGATGCTAACGCAGTCGTCAATATCAGCCCCTGATCTTATCTCAGTTTCGTTGAGGACGCAATCATCAAGGCTTTTTTGAAATTGCTTGATACTGGAGGTAAACGGAAGAAGTTGATGCTTGAAATGCCTAACAGGTTCCGCACCCAAAATTGAGATTTTTAGAGGAAGGTGGTCAGATCCTAAGCAGTGGAGCTCCTGAATTTGAAGACGTGAGTGCCTTATTCCACCGTAAATAGCAAAGTCTATAGCTGACGGGGATTGCCATGCGTGGTGCGTGCGCTCACATTCGCGGCCGGCAAAAAACTGTTGCCAGCCTACTTTATTTGAACATCTCATTACTCTTATAGCGAGCAACATATTATGAACAGTAGTGGACCTAACTTATACATCTAGTAACAAGTGTGATATTAACATATTATAAGACTATGCATGAATTAATTTAACAGCATGTTTTGACTTTGGAATCTAGATTTTAACATTTTAACATTTTGCCATTTTAGCTTATTCTAACATGTCAAGTATTTGGTCAAGTTGTTGGAAATGTACAAAGACAGGTAGTGGATAAAAAATTATTGGCACAACAAACTTGTAAATTTTTTAGCTATTAGAACTAATATATTTCTATATTGTGCTAATAGCTGTATTGGCAAAAAAAACAGAGAAAAAATTTTATATGCTGTTTAGGTCGCTTCATAAAGACGTTGACTGGCAGTGTGAGTTTTACATTTTAGCTAAACTATACAAATTGTCAAACAAAATTTACTAACATTAATTAATTTACTTTTACATATTTTCTTTTCTTTTCAGGTATTTGATGACTGATGACTGATGACTGATGACTGGTGCTGGAGATGCCAAACGCCGCTGTCGCCACAGGTAAGTATATGTTGTAAGTCTTTTTCCATTTCAGGTGCTGATGCTGGAGTATTTGCTGCTATCCGTTTTGGCCCGCGTCGATGCCGCTGCCAGTGCCGATTTGTGGTGTCGACACTGGTCTTTTTTGCGACAAAGGGGACCAAATTGATGCGCTGATGAGAAATGCCGCCGGTAGCCGTGCTAAGCGGCTCGCTGGTGTTGATTGGGCGTGCGTAGTGGTGAGTTGCAAATGTTGATGCAGCTCTCAAAAGAATTAGAACCAATAATTCATTAGCTTCTTTTCTTTTCAGGTATCTGGATCTGGTGACTGGAGCTGGGAGCTGTGGATGCCAGATATCCGCTATTTCCAGGGGTAAGTATACGAAGTAAATTTTTTTTCCATTTCAGGTGAAGATGCTGGAGTATTTGCTGCTATCCGTTGAGGCCTGCGTCGATGCCGCTGCCAGTGCCGATTTGTGGTGTCGACACTGGTCTTTTTTGCGACAAAGGGGACCGAATTGATGCGCTATTGACAAATGCCGCCGGTAGCCGTACAAAACAGCTCGCTGGTGTTGGTTGGGCGTGCATAATGGTGAGTTGCAGATGTTAATGCAACTCGCAAAAGAATTAGAACCAATAATTCATTAGCTTCTTTTCTTTTCAGGTATCTGGATCTGGTGACTGGAGCTGGGAGCTGTGGTGTCAGGACAGCCATTATCGCCTCAGGTAAGTATACTTTGTGAATTTTTTTTTCCATTTCAGGTACTGATGCTGGAGTATTTGCTGCTATCCGTTTTGGCCCGCGTCGATGCCGCTGCCAATGCCGATATTGTATATCGGCACTGGACTATTTGCGACAAAGGGGACCAAATTGATGCATTTTCAGGGATCCGATGTCTGTTGACTGTTACTGGGAGCTGTGGGTGCCAGACAGCCGCTATCGCCTCAGGTAAGTATACTTTGTGAGTTTTTTTCCCATTTCAGGTACTGATGTTGGGTATTTGCTGCAATCCGTCATGGCCCGCATCGATGCCGCTGCCAGTGTCAAGTTGTTGTTAGACACCTTTTGCGACAAAGGAGACCACTAAGGATGTGCTGTTGTAAGATGCCGCCGGTAACCATGTGAGACGGCTCGCAAGTGTTGGTTGTCGTTTCCAGGTGTTATTATAGCCATATTTGACATAAATAAAAAAGAAAGATATTAGTAAATAAGTAATACTAATATTGAAAGTAAGTGTAGACAGCTATTAAAGCTGCCTACTTGTTGTCATCGAATTATTTTGTCGAATTTATCCAGTTTTGAGATGGTCGTGCGTCGAATTCGTGATTGAAAATTAAACATTTTTCGATTGCAAGACGAAAAATGTCAATTTCCAATCCGTTAACTATCCCTTGCAGGTGTTGATGCTGGGGGGACGCCGCTGGTTCATCACTGGTGAATGGTGCATAGTCTTCAGGCCCTCGCTGTGCCATTGCCAGGCAAGAGGGGGACGACCACATGAATATGCTTTTTATGTAGCCGCTTGGAGCAAGATGGAAGAAGCTCCGGAAGCGATCGATGAGAAGGCCTTGGGCACATCTTGTAGCCGAGTCGGTAACTGGCTTCGCTACCATTTGTTGTCTTCAAGTTGTGCCCAGGCTTGAATTGACCAGATCCTCAGATTGTTCAGAGACAATCCATTGTTGATAGGACGTGTGTTTTGGATTTTGCAGATTTGAGCCCATATGCATCCGAATTTGTTATTATTAATGGCCATGCTCGCTCAACAGGCATAATGTGGACGAAAGAGAAGATTTTATTGATATTAAATAAAAGTATTGTAATCACAATGGTCATTAAGAGCTTGACCATAATATAGCGAGCGTGAAATCAATTTATTCACATTATGAATTGCTTTGATTCAATCAAATGCATTTCTTGCATAAAGCAGGATTAGCATTAAATTTATTTGCCATAGCTGATAATGCTACTGTCAAATAATTATCGATCGTGATGATATATTTTTGCGTATCTTTTTGTGTTGATTATTTTACATATTTTTCTCCTCTTTCTTTTGTTACTTGTCGTGCTAATTTGTTTGTGTCATGACCCATTGGTAACTATAAATGTTACAATGTCGACAAGATTGGCAGTTGGGAATGTGTCGTGTTGTATGGGACACAGCTTTTGCGCTGTTATTTGCTGCCATCTAGTATTGTTAAATTATTGTTTTATTTCTCTGTTTAGATAATTGGGTCAAATCTGGGATTGGATCTGGAGATGCCGCCTTAATCGCTTCACATTCGGTAAGTATTTTTCCATTTACAGGTTGTTGTGCTGGAGTTCATCGTTGGATCGTTCCCAATGCCATCGTTCAAGTGTCGATAAATAAATTTATCGAACGGTTAAAACGACGGAAAAGGGGGACTACCAGGTATAGAAGTGGGTGCCATGGCGTTGCCATAGTAGTTTCCAACGACGTGAGCATCCATAGCAGCATAGCCGTGCTTAGTTGCTTCAATTAATAAGTATTTTCCATATGCAGGTATGTTGCGCGGGTGTTGTTCGCTGAGTCCCTCGATGCCGCCGTTCAGGCGTCGATAAATAAACTTATCGAACGGTACAACGGCGAAAAAGTGGACTGCGCAGGTATATGTGTGGTTGCCATAGGTGTCATCATTGCCGTTTCCAGCGACGAGAGAACCCACAGTAACTGGCAGTGTTATTTTTACTAACCAATTTTAATTTTCTCTTTTCAGGTATTTGGATCAAAATCTGGATTGGATGATGCCTTATTTGCTTCAATTTGGTAAGTATATTCCATATGCAGGTATGTTGTGCGGGTCTTGTTCGCTTAATCATTCTCAATGTCGCCGTTCCATCGTCAATAAATAAATTTATCGAACGGTAAAACGGCTGAGGATGGGGCTGCGCAGGTGAATGAGTGGTTGCCATTGTTCGCACCATTGCAGTTTCCAGCGACGAGGGAACCCACAGTAGCTGACAGTGATTTTTATTAACCAATTTTATTTTTCTCTTTTCAGGTATTTGGATCAGGATCTGGATCGGATGATGCCTTAGTTGCTTCAATTGGGTAAGTATTTTCCATATGCAGGTATGTTGCGCGGGTGTTGTTCGCTGAGTCCCTCGATGCCGCCGTTCAGGCGTCGACAAATAAACTTATCGAACGGTTAAAGCGGCGAAAAAGTGGGCTGCGCAGGTATATGTGTGGTTGCCATTGGTGTCATCATTGCCATTGGTGTCATCATTGCCATTTCCAGCGATGAGAGAACCCACAGTAGGTGACAGTGTTATTTTACTAACCAGTTTGAATTTTCTCTTTTCAGGTATTTAAATCAGGATCTGGATTGGATGATGCCTTGTTTGCTTCAATTGGTAAGTATATTCTATATGCAGGTATGTTGTGCGGGTGTTGTTCGCTTAATCACTCTCAATGTCACCGTTCCATCGTCGATAAATAAATTTATCGAACGGTTAAAACGGCTGAGGATGGGGCTGCGCAGGTATATATGTGGATGCCATTGGTGTCATCATTGCAGTTTCCAACGACGAGGGAACCCACAGTAGCTGTCAGTGATTTTGACTAACCAATTTGAATTTTTCTCTTTTCAGATATTTGAATCAGGATCTGGATCGGATGATGCCTTAGTTGCTTCAATTGGGTAAGTATTTTCCATATGCAGGTATGTTGCGCGGGTGTTGTTCGCTGAATCCCTCGATGCCACCGTTCAAGTGTCGATAAATAAATTTATCGAACGGTGAAACGGCGAAAAAGTGGATTGCACAGGTATATATGTGGATGCCATTGGTGTCATCATTGCCGTTTCCAGCGACGAGAGAGCCCACAGTAGCTGACAGTGTTATTTTTACTAACCAATTTGAATTTTTTTCTTTTCAGGTATTTGGATCAGGATCTGGATCGGATGAAGCCTTAGTTGCTTCAATTGGGTAAGTATTTTCCATATGCAGGTATGTTGCGCAGGTGTTATTCGCTGAATCACTCGATGCTGCCATTCAGGCGTCGATAAATAAATTTATCGAACGGTAGAACGGCGAAAAGTGGACTGCGCTGGTATGTGTGTGGTTGCCATTGGTGTCATCATTGCCGTTTCCAGCGACGAGAGAACCCACAGTAGCTGACAGTGATTTTACTAACCAATTTTATTTTTCTCTTTTCAGGTATTTGGATCAGGATCTGGATTGGATGATGCCTTATTTGCTTCAATTTGGTAAGTATATTCTATATGCAGGTGAGTTAATAGAAGATTTTTTGGATTTTATAATATTTTTTTATTATTTTTTGTTGCAAATTGAAAGATTTGGAATGTTTATACTGGTGTTAGTAATAGCAGGCATCATTGTCCACAGCATTAGTTGTGGAGTTGGTGACAGTTGATTTTTGTGTATTGGTGACTGACCCATTGCTAATTACGGTAATCATGAGTTCCATGAATTTTTCCAACTTAGCCTCGAGTCTAGCAAACAGTTGTGTATTCTGCTCAAGGGCTGTTGCCCATGGATTATTTTCAATAACCTTTGCTGGAGATTGGTTATGTTGCGATTTTATTTCCTGTTGCTTGGCTAACAACTTTTTTTGCAGCTCTTCTAGGTGTTTACCTGCAGGTCCCAGTGCAGTGGGGGTAGCACTATTGGGCACTTGCTTAATCGCTGCCTTTGGGGTCTTTGGTGCACGCAGATGTTGTTGTTGCTGTTGTTGTCTCCATTGTTGTTGTTGTTTTGTTTTAGACCAGATTTATGTTGGCGTAGTTGCTGACGTACTGGAGTCTGTTGCTGTTGCTTATGTTGTTGCTGCTGCTGCTGCTCAGTGTCATTGTTGTTGCTACTGTTTGTGCTGTAGGTGTTCAAGCTTTTGCCATTTCGTAGTACCCAACTATACGAGACTTTAGCATTATTTACATTGCTTGGAGTTTTATGTTGCCGGTGTTGTTGCTGCTGCTGTTGGTGTTGTTGCGAAGAGTGTTGGTGGGGGCGCGACTGGTATTGCTGCTGCTGATGTTGTTGCTGCTGTTGTTGGCTGAATTGCCCACCACTGCCACCAGGCGCTCTAAACGCGAGCAATTTGCCACGAGCATTTTTATAGGCCGGACAACCTTTGTAAGAGCTGACGTGTGTGTCCTTGCAGTTTGCGCATAATGCAGGCAGGTTTCTTGGTTTTTTGCATGCAGTTGACGCATGCTCACCAGCGCACTTCATGCATTTATAAGGTCTACGGCAATAATTTTAGTGTGTCCGAACGCTTGACATCGGTGGCACTGTACAGGATCACGCGGCTTTGCCTGCCGTTCCACCAGAACAGCTTGCTTGCCCAAGTACTTGATGTTCAGTACTTCCCAGTGCTTATTATCGGCTGTAGGTTGTATTTCTACCTCAAATAAGTTTAGTGGCTTGCCAGTGAATCGGTGTCTAACTACTCTAATGAACTTTACGCTGAAACCAAGTTTCGTGAGCTCATTCGTAATTTCTGGGCAAGGAGTAGTGTGGTGTAATTGCCGTATGATGATTTTGAGACCTTTATTGGTTTTGATTTGGTGTGTGTGTAGTGGGATATTATCCTCTACTAGCACTGCCTTAATTGCGTTGTACGTGGGAATGTCAGCTGCTTGGACCCTGAGCCCATTGCCAGCAGTGGTCTTTGTACTAAATTTTCCAACAGCTGGATTAGCTGTTAATTTATTGATTAATGGCATGATTTCTGGAACCAGTGGTAGGAACAATACTGGGATTTAGAGGTGTTTCTGGTTGGTAGTTGCCGCTGTTGCTGTTGCTGCTGCTGTTGCTGCCGCTGCTGATGTTGCTGCTGCTGCTGATGTTGCTGCTGCTGCTGATGTTGCTGCTGCTGTTGCTGCTGCTGCTGCATTTGTTGCTGCTGTTGCTGTTGCTGCCGCTGCTGGTGTTGCTGCTGCTGCTGATGTTGCTGCTGCTGTTGCTGCTGCTGCATTAGTTGCTGCTGTTGCTGTTGCTGCTGCTGCCGATGTGGGGCGGAGCAACGACTGCCAGCACTGTTATTGCTAACAGTGCTGACATCCATCGCACCACCATCACTGTCAACAGCACCACCACCACCATTAGGCATATTATTTGCTTTAGCATCCCCATTGCACGTTATTGGAATGGATTTAATTAAGACGACGTTTGCATTGGTTTCTTCATCGTTGTCTTCGCTACCAATGCACCGTCGTCTTTTTAATGGCGAAAATTGCAAATTGACCAATTCAGCAGTTTTAATTGTGTCAATCTGTTTTGGGACTTAGTCGATGTAGTGGCATATATGAGTTCATCAGGTAATAGTGGCGGTACATTTGTCAGCCATTCGTTGACTATATTTCTGTCATTGTCATTGTTATTTGTGTTTGTGGCTGTTGTACTTGCCAATAATGGCAATAGGCATCTCCTGCTGTTAGTCTGTATGTTATTTTGTGGCTGCTGCGAATTAGCAGCAGCTTTGTCAGTACTAGTGTCATCATTGTCTGTTAATTTGTGTTGCGTGTCATTTTGCACTGCTTGGTGGCCATTGTCAATTATATTTTGGTCATGCTCAGTTAGGCTCTCTGCTGTTAATGCATAGGCATGAACGTGCGCATGAGTATTAGCATGAGCGTGATCGCCGTTATGCTCTCTTCTATTCTCCTTCGCCCTTTGCTGCGCGCTCAATTTGGTATTGAGTGGCGGCGAATTCAGAATTGAGTTGAGATTATTTGCTGAGTGTGTTTCTGGATCAGAGGGAGGGGTACGACGCAGTGCTGTAGTTGGCGGCCATTTTTCTTGGTTTTCTATGCCAAAATTGCCTGAGCCACGCCTTGGCTCAACTAATGTGGCATCGAGTAAGCCGTCTGGATTTTCCAGATCGGACTCAAACCACGTTATAGAGATTGGGCTATCGCCCATTTTGTAGGCTCTGGTCGAAATTTCCGACTCGGATTTTGAAATAAGTGAAACAGACTCACCTTTCTCCATCCGTGCCTTACGTTTAGCCATCCGATCCAATACGGTAACTGGCTGATCCGACGGCTGCCAGGTGTCGTCTTTGAAAAATGCATTTATTTCGTCCCTCATTTCGTCCATTTCATCCTGTGTTCTGCCACCTCGTAGCGCAAGTGCAAATGATTCAGGGCTCATCTGATCATCGTAGTCATCCATCCTCGCTTTTTTCGATGATCTTTTGGTTTTAGCTGCACGCGTTGATTTTGATTTTTGTCTGGGCTTGCCAAGCATTTTACATATATGTATGCAGCCTCAAACTTTGTCACATATAAAACATTTACTTATATTTGATAATTGTCTGCTTTTGCATAAATTATTTAGTTGCAATAATTGTTTCTTCTTTTTTTTCAGAGTAATTGTTTAAAACTTTTTTTCAGATTGAATGCATTTAGCATAGTTAATTCGCGTTTTAATTTCTTGTTAAAAACTTTTTATCCCACTGCCGCCATATTTTTTCACTAGTCATTTGCCATATATATATATGTATGTATTAGAATTGAGTGAGATTGAGTGACTTTTTTTTTTTCTATCAAGTGTGAGGCGGTGCCAGCATCGGGTGCGTGGTGCGTGCGCTCACATTCGCGGCCGGCAAACAACTGTTGCCAGCCTACTTTATTTGAACATCTCATTACTCTTATAGCGAGCAACATATTATGAACAGTAATGGACCTAACTTATACATCTAGTAACAAGTGTGATATTAACATATTATAAGACTATGCATGAATTAATTTAACAGCATGTTTTGACTTTGGAATCTAGATTTTAACATTTAACATTTTGCCATTTTAGCTTATTCTAACATGTCAAGTATTTGGTCAAGTTGTTGGAAATGTACAAAGACAGGTAGTGGATAAAAAATTATTGGCACAACAGACTTGTAAATTTTTTAGCTATTAGAACTAATATATTTCTATATTGTGCTAATAGCTGTATTGGCAAAAAAAACAGAGAAAAAAATTTTATATGCTGTTTAGGTCGCTTCATAAAGACGTTGACTGGCAGTGTGAGTTTTACATTTTAGCTAAACTATACAAATTGTCAAACAAAATTTACTAACATTACATTAATTTAATTTTACATATTTTCTTTTCTTTTCAGGTATTTGATGACTGATGACTGATGACTGGTGCTGGGGATGCCAAACGCCGCTGTCGCCACAGGTAAGTATATGTTGTAAGTCTTTTTCCATTTCAGGTGCTGATGCTGGAGTATTTGCTGCTATCCGTTTTGGCCCGCGTCGATGCCGCTGCCAATGCCGATTTGTGGTGTCGACACTGGTCTTTTTTGCGACAAAGGGGACCAAATTGATGCGCTGATGAGAAATGCCGCCGGTAGCCGTGCAAAACGGCTCACTGATGTGATTGGGCATGCATAATGGTGAGTTGCAGATGTTGATGCAACTCGCAAAAGAATTAGAACCAATAATTCATTAGCTTCTTTTCTTTTCAGGTATCTGGATCTGGTGACTGGAGCTGGGAGCTGTGGATGCCAGACAGCCGCTATCGCACACGGGTAAGTATTTGGTGTAAGTTTTTCCATTTCAGGTGCTGATGCTGGAGTATTTGCTGCTATCCGTTTTGGCCCGCGTCGATGCCGCTGCCAGTGCCGATTTGTGATATCGACACTGGACTATTTGCGACAAAGGGGACCAAATTGATGTGCTGATGAGAAATGCCGCCGGTAGCCGTGCAAAACGGCTCACTGATGTTGATTGGGCATGCATAATGGTGAGTTGCAGATGTTGATGCAACTCGCAAATGAATTAGAACCAATAATTCATTAGCTTCTTTTCTTTTCAGGTATCTGGATCTGGTGACTGGAGCTGAGAGCTGTGGATGCCAGACAGCCGCTATCGCACACGGGTAAGTATTCAGTGTAAGTTTTTCCATTTCAGGTGATGATGCTGGAGAATTTGCTGCAATCCGTTGTGGCCCTCGTCGATGCCGCTACCAACGCCGATATTGTATATCGGCACTGGACTATTTGCAACAAAGGGGACCAAATTGATGCATTTTCAGGGATCCGATGTCTGTTGACTGGTACTGGGAGCTGTGGGTGCCAGACAGCCGCTATCGCCTCAAGTAAGTATACTTTGTGAGTTTTTTTTTCATTTCAGGTACTGATGTAGAGTATTTGCTGCAATCCGTCATGGCCCGCATCGATGCCGCTGCCAGTGTCAAGTTGTTGTTAGACACCTTTTGCGACAAAGGGGACCACTAAGGATGTGCTGTTGTAAGATGCCGCCGGTAACCATGTGGGACGGCTCGCAAGTGTTGGTTGTCGTTTCCAGGTGTTGTTATAGCCATATTCGATATAAATAAAAAAAAGAAAGATATTAGTAAATAAGTAATACTAATATTGAAAGTATGTGTAGACAGCTATTAAAGCTGCCTACTTATTGTCATCGAATTATTTTGTCGAATTTATCCAGTTTTGAGATGGTCGTGCGTCAAATTCGTGATTGAAAATTAAAACATTTTTCGATTGCAAGACGAAAAATGTCAATTTCCAATTCGTTAACTATCCCTTGCAGGTGTTGATGCTGGGGGACGCCACTGGTTCATCACTGGTGATATGATGCATATACTTCAGGCCCTCGCTGTGCCATTACCAGGCAAAAAGGGGGACGACCACGTGAGTATGCCTTTTTTTTTTTTTTTTTTTTTTTTTTTTTTGTGTAGCCGCTTGGAGCAAGATGAAAGAAGCTCCGGAAGCGATCGATGAGAAGGCCTTGGGCACATCTTGTAGACGAGTCGGTAACTGGCTTCGCTACCATTTGTTGTCTTCAAGTTGTGCCCAGGCTTGAATTGACCAGATCCTCAGATTGTTCAGAGACAATCCATTATTGATAGGACGTGTGTTTTGGATTTTGCAGATTTGAGCCCATATGCATCCGAATTTGTTATTATTAATGGCCATGCTCCCTCAACAGGCATAATGTGGACGAAAGAGAAGATTTTATTGATATTAAATAAAAATATTGTAATCACAATGGTCATTAAGAGCTTGACCATAATATAGCGAGCGTGAAATCAATTTATTCACATTATGAATTGCTTTGATTCAATCAAATGCATTTCTTGCATAAAGCAGGATTAGCATTAAATTTATTTGCCATAGCTGATAATGCTACTGTCAAATAATTATCGATCGTGATGATATATTTTTGCGTATCTTTTGTGTTGATTATTTTACATATTTTTCTCCTCTTTCTTTTGTTACTTGTCGTGCTAACTTGTTTGTGGCATGACCGATTGGTAACTATAAATGTTACAATGTCGACAAGATTGGCAGTTGGGAATGTGTCGTGTTGTATGGGACACAGCTTTTGCGCTGTTATTTGCTGCCATCTAGTATTGTTTAATTATTGTTTTATTTCTCTTTTAGATAATTGGGTCAAATCTGGGATTGGATCTGGAGATGCCGCCTTAATCGCTTCACATTCGGTAAGTATTTTTCCATTTACAGGTTGTTGTGCTGTAGTTCATCGCCGTAAAACGGCGAAAAAGTGGGCAATTTTAATTTTCTCTTTTCAGGTATTTAGTTCTGGGTCTGGATCGGATGAAGCCTTAGTTGCTTCAATTGGGTAAGTATTTTCCATATGCAGGTATGTTGCGCGGGTGTTGTTCGCTGAGTCCCTCGATGCCACCGTTCAAGTGTCGATAAATAAGTTTATCGAACGGTAAAACGGCTGAGGATGGGGCTGCGCAGGTATATATGTGGATGCCATTGGTGTCATCATTGCAGTTTCCAACGACGAGGGAACCCACAGTAGCTGACAGTGATTTTTACTAACCAATTTGTATTTTTCTCTTTCAGGTATTTAAATCAGGATCTGGATTGGATGATGCCTTATTTGCTTCAATTTGGTAAGTATATTCCATATGCAGGTATGTTGTGCGGGTGTTGTTCGCTTAATCACTCTCAATGTCGCCGTTCCATTGTCGACAAATAAATTTATCGAACGGTAAAACGGCTGAGGATGGGGCTGCGCAGGTATATATGTGGATGCCATTGGTGTCATCATGGAGTTTCCAACGACGAGGGAACCCACAGTAGCTGACAGTGATTTTTACTAACCAATTTGTATTTTTCTCTTTTCAGGTATTTGAATCAGGATCTGGATTGGATTGGATGATGCCTTATTTGCTTCAATTTGGTAAGTATATTCCATATGCAGGTATTTGTGCGGGTGTTGTTCGCTTAATCACTCTCAATGTCGCCGTTCCATCGTCAACAAATAAACTTATCGAACGGTTAAAACGGCTGAGGATGAGGCTGCGCAGGTGTATGAGTGGTTGTCATTGTTCTCATCATTGCAGCTTCCAGTGACGAGGGAATCAACAGTAGCTGACATTGAATTTTATTAACCAATTTTATTTTTCTCTTTTCAGGTATTTGGATCAGGATCTGGATCGGGTGATGCCTTAGTTGCTTCAATTGGGTAAGTATATTCCATATGCAGGTATGTTGTGCGGGTGTTGTTCGCTGAATCACTCTCAATGCCGCCGTTCAAGCGTCGATAAATAAATTTATCGAACGGTAAAGCGGCGAAAAAGTGGACTGCGCAGGTATATGTGTGGTTGTCATTGGTGTCATCATTGTCGTTTCCAGCGACAAGAGAACCCACATTGGTACCCCTATTGAGCAAGTTTTTTGTTTTTTCTCTTTTCAGGTATTTGGATCAGGATCTGGATCGACGAGAGAACCCACATTGGTACCCCTGAATTGGGTAAGTACTTGCCATCTGCAGTTATGTTGCGCGGGTGTTGTTCGCTGGATCACTCGATGCTGCCATTCAGGCGTCGATAAATAAATTTATCGAACGGTAGATCGGCGAAGAAGTGGACTGCGCAGGTATATGTGTGGTTGCCATTGGTGTCATCATTGCCGTTTCCAGCGACGAGAGATCCCACAGTAGCTGACAGTGTTATTTTTACTAACCAGTTTGAATTTTTCTCTTTTCAGGTATTTGGGTCAGGATCTGGATCGGATGATGCCTTAGTTGCTTCAATTGGGTAAGTATTTTCCATATGCAGGTATGTTGCGCGGGTGTTGTTCGCTGAATCCCTCGATGCCACCGTTCAAGTGTCGATAAATAAATTTATCGAACGGTGAAACGGCGAAAAAGTGGATTGCACAGGTATATATGTGGATGCCATTGGTGTCATCATTGCCGTTTCCAGCGACGAGAGAACCCACAATAGCTGACAGTGTTATTTTTACTAACCAATTTGAATTTTTCTCTTTTCAGGTATTTGGATCAGGATCTGGATCGGATGAAGCCTTAGTTGCTTCAATTGGGTAAGTATTTTCCATATGCAGGTATGTTGCGCGGGTGTTGTTCGCTGAGTCCCTCGATGCCACCGTTCAAGTGTCGATTAATAAATTTATCGAACGGTAAAACGGCTGAGGATGGGGCTGCGCAAGTATATATGTGGATGCCATTGGTGTCATCATTGCCGTTTCCAGCGACGAGAGAACCCACAGTAGCTGACAGTGTTATTTTTACTAACCAATTTTATTTTTCTCTTTTCAGGTATTTGGATCAGGATCTGGATTGGATGATGCCTTATTTGCTTCAATTTGGTAAGTATATTCCATATGCAGGTAAGTTAATAGAAGATTTTTGGATTTATAATATTTTTTTCTTATTTTTTGTTGCAAATTGGAAAGATTTGGAATGTTTATACTGGTGTTAGTAATAGCAGGCATCATTGTCCACAGCATTAGTTGTGGAGTTGGTGACAGTTGATTTTTGTGTATTGGTGACTGACCCATTGCTAATTACGGTAATCATGAGTTCCATGAATTTTTCCAACTTAGCCTCGAGTCTAGCAAACAGTTGAGTATTCTGCTCAAGGGCTGTTGCCCATGGATTATTTCAATAACCTTTGCTGGAGATTGGTTATGTTGCGATTTTATTTCCTGTGCTTGGCTAACAACTTTTTTTGCAGCTCTTCTAGGTGTTTACCTGCAGGTCCCAGTGCAGTGGGGGTAGCACTATTGGGCACTTGCTTAATCGCTGCCTTTGGGGTCTTTGGTGCACGCAGATGTTGTTGTTGCTGTTGTTGTCTCCATTGTTGTTGCTGTTTTTGTTTTAGACCAGATTGATGTTGGCGTAGTTGCTGACGTACTGGAGTCTGTTGCTGTTGCTGATGTTGTTGCTGCTGCTGCTGCTCAGTGTCATTGTTGTTGCTACTGTTTGTGCTGTAGGTGTTCAAGCTTTTGCCATTTCGTAGTACCCAACTATACGAGACTTTAGCATTATTTACATTGCTTGGAGTTTTATGTTGCCGGTGTTGTTGCTGCTGTTGTTGGTGTTGTTGCGAAGAGTGTTGGTGGGGGCGCGACTGGTATTGCTGCTGCTGATGTTGTTGCTGCTGTTGTTGGCTGAATTGTCCACCACTGCCACCAGACGCTCTAAACGCGAGCAATTTGCCACGAGCATTTTTATAGGCCGGACAACCTTTGTAAGAGCTGACGTGTGTGTCCTTGCAGTTTGCGCATAATGCAGGCAGGTTTCTTGGTTTTTTGCATGCAGTTGACGCATGCTCACCAGCGCACTTCATGCATTTGTAAGGTCTGCGGCAATAATTTTTAGTGTGTCCGAACGCTTGACATCGGTGGCACTGTACAGGATCACGCGGCTTTGCCTGCCGTTCCACCAGAACAGCTTGCTTGCCCAAGTACTTGATGTTCAGTACTTCCCAGTGCTTATTATCGGCTGTAGGTTGTATTTCTACCTCAAATAAGTTTAGTGGCTTGCCAGTGAATCGGTGTCTAACTACTCTAATGAACTTTACGCTGAAACCAAGTTTCGTGAGCTCATTCGTAATTTCTGGGCAAGGAGTAGTGTGGTGTAATTGCCGTATGATGATTTTGAGACCTTTATTGGTTTTGATTTGGTGTGTGTGTAGTGGGATATCATCCTCTACTAGCACTGCCTTAATTGCGTTGTACGTGGGAATGTCAGCTGCTTGGACCCTGAGCCCATTGCCAGCAGTGGTCTTTGTACTAAATTTTCCAACAGCTGGATTAGCTGTTAATTTATTGATTAATGGCATGATTTCTGGAACCAGTGGTAGGAACAATACTGGGATTTTAGTGGTGTTTCTGGTTGGTAGTTGCCGCTGTTGCTGTTGCTGCTGATGTTGCTGCTGCTGCTGATGTTGCTGCTGCTGTTGCTGCTGTTGCTGCTGTTGCTGCTGTTGCTGCATTTGTTGCTGCTGTTGCTGTTGCTGCCGCTGCTGATGTTGCTGTTGCTGCTGATGTTGCTGCTGCTGTTGCTGCTGCTGCATTTGTTGCTGCTGTTGCTGTTGCTGCTGCTGCCGATGTGGGGCGGAGCAACGACTGCCGGCACTGTTATTGCTAACTGTGTCGGCATCCATCGCACCACCATCACTGTCAACAGCACCACCACCACCATTAGGCATATTATTTGCTTTAGCTTCCCCATTGCACGTTATTGGAATGGATTTAATTAAAACGACGTTTGCATTGGTTTCTTCATCGTTGTCTTCGCTACCAATGCACCGTCGTCTTTTTAATGGCGAAAATTGCAAATTGACCAATTCAGCAGTTTTAATTGTGTCAATCTGTTTTTGGGACTTAGTCGATGTAGTGGCATATATGAGTTCATCAGGTAATAGTGGCGGTACATTTGTCAGCCATTCGTTGACTATATTTCTGTCATTGTCATTGTTATTTGTGTTTGTGGCTGTTGTACTTGCCAATAATGGCAATAGGCATCTCCTGCTGTTAGTCTGTATGTTATTTTGTGGCTGCTGCGAATTAGCAGCAGCTTTGTCAGTACTAGTGTCATCATTGTCTGTTAATTTGTGTTGCGTGTCATTTTGCACTGCTTGGTGGCCATTGTCAATTATATTTTGGTCATGCTCAGTTAGGCTCTCTGCTGTTAATGCATAGGCATGAACGTGCGCATGAGTATTAGCATGAGCGTGATCGCCGTTATGCTCTCTTCTATTCTCCTTCGCCCTTTGCTGCGCGCTCAATTTGGTATTGAGTGGCGGCGAATTCAGAATTGAGTTGAGATTATTTGCTGAGTGTGTTTCTGGATCAGAGGGAGGGGTACGACGCTGTGCTGTAGTTGGCGGCCATTTTTCTTGGTTTTCTATGCCAAAATTGCCTGAGCCACGCCTTGGCTCAACTAATGTGGCATCGAGTAAGCCGTCTGGATTTTCCAGATCGGACTCGAACCACGTTATGGAGATTGGGCTATCGCCCATTTTGTAGGCTCTGGTCGAAATTTCCGACTCGGATTTTGAAATAAGTGAAACAGACTCACCTTTCTCCATCCGTGCCTTACGTTTAGCCATCCGATCCAATACGGTAACTGGCTGATCCGACGGCTGCCAGGTGTCGTCTTTGAAAAATGCATTTATTTCGTCCCTCATTTCGTCCATTTCATCCTGTGTTCTGCCACCTCGTAGCGCAAGTGCAAATGATTCAGGGCTCATCTGATCATCGTAGTCATCCATCCTCGCTTTTTTCGATGATCTTTTGGTTTTAGCTGCACGCGTTGATTTTGATTTTTGTCTGGGCTTGCCAAGCATTTTACATATATGTATGCAGCCTCAGACTTTGTCACATATATAACATTTACTTGTATTTTATAATTGTCTGCTTTTGCATAAATTATTTAGTTGCAATAATTGTTTCTTCTTTTTTTTAGAGTAATTGTTTAAAACTTTTTTTCAGATTGAATGCATTTAGCATAGTTAATTCGCGTTTTAATTTCGTGTTAAAAACTTTTTATCCCACTGCCGCCATATTTTTTCACTAGTCGTTTGCCATATATATATATGTATGTATTAGAATTGAGTGAGATTGAGTGACTTTTTTTTTTTTTTTTTTTTTTCTATCAAGTGTGAGGCGGTGCCAGCAGCGTGGTGCGTGCGCTCACATTCGCGGCCGGCAAACAACTGTTGCCAGCCTACTTTATTTGAACATCTCATTACTCTTATAGCGAGCAACATATTATGAACAGTAATGGACCTAACTTATACATCTAGTAACAAGTGTGATATTAACATATTATAAGACTATGCATGAATTAATTTAACAGCATGTTTTGACTTTGGAATCTAGATTTTAACATTTTAACATTTTGCCATTTTAGCTTATTCTAACATGTCAAGTATTTGGTCAAGTTGTTGGAAATGTACAAAGACAGGTAGTGGATAAAAAATTATTGGCACAACAAACTTGTAAATTTTTTAGCTATTAGAACTAATATATTTCTACATTGTGCTAATAGCTGTATTGGCAAAAAAAACAGAGAAAAAATTTTATATGCTGTTTAGGTCGCTTCATAAAGACGTTGACTGGCAGTGTGAGTTTTACATTTTAGCTAAACTATACAAATTGTCAAACAAAATTTACTAACATTACATTAATTTAATTTTACATATTTTCTTTTCTTTTCAGGTATTTGATGACTGATGACTGATGACTGATGACTGGTGCTGGAGATGCCAAACGCCGCTGTCGCCACAGGTAAGTATATTTTGAATTCTTTTTCCATTTCAGGTGCTGATGCTGGAGTATTTGCTGCTATCCGTTTTGGCCCGCGTCGATGCCGCTGCCAATGCCGATTTGTGGTGTCGACACTGGTCTTTTTTGCGACAAAGGGGACCAAATTGATGCGCTGATGAGAAATGCCGCCGGTAGCCGTACAAAACGGCTCGCTGGTGTTGATTGGGCGTGCATAATGGTGAGTTGCAGATGTTGATGCAGCTCGTAAAAGAATTTGAAACCAATAATTTATTAGCTTCTTATTTATTATTTTCTTTTCAGGTATCTGGATCTGGTGACTGGAGCTGGGAGCTGTGGATGTCAGGACAGCCATTATCGCCTCAGGTAAGTATACTTTGTGAATTTTTTCCATTTCAGGTACTGATGCTGGAGTATTTGCTGCTATCCGTTTTGGCCCGCGTCGATGCCGCTGCCAATGCCGATTTGTGGTGTCGACACTGGTCTTTTTTGCGACAAAGGGGACCAAGTTGATGCGCTAATGAGAAATGCCGCCGGTAGCCGTGCTAAACGGCTCGCTGGTGTTGATTGGGCGTGCGTAGTGGTGAGTTGCAGATGTTGATGCAGCTCGTAAAAATATTTGAAACCAATAATTTATTAGCTTCTTATTTATTCTTTTCTTTTCAGGTATCTGGATCTGGTGACTGGAGCTGGGAGCTGTGGATGCCAGACAGCCGCTATCGCACCCGGGTAAGTATTTGGTGTAAGTTTTTCCATTTCAGGTGCTGATGCTGGAGTATTTGCTGCTATCCGTTGTGGCCCGCGTCGATGCCGCTGCCAATGCCGATTTGTGGTGTCGACACTGGTCTTTTTTGCGACAAAGGGGACCAAATTGATGCGCTGATGAGAAATGCCGCCGGTAGCCGTGCTAAGCGGCTCGCTGGTGTTGATTGGGCGTGCGTAGTGGTGAGTTGCAAATGTTGATGCAGCTCTCAAAGAATTAGAACCAATAATTCATTAGCTTCTTTTCTTTTCAGGTATCTGGATCTGGTGACTGGAGCTGGGAGCTGTGGATGCCAGATATCCGCTATTTCCAGGGGTAAGTATACGAAGTAAATTTTTTTCCATTTCAGGTGAAGATGCTGGAGTATTTGCTGCTATCCGTTGAGGCCTGCGTCGATGCCGCTGCCAGTGCCGATTTGTGGTGTCGACACTGGTCTTTTTTGCGACAAAGGGGACCAAATTGATGGCTATTGACAAATGCCGCCGGTAGCCGTACAAAACAGCTCGCTGGTGTTGGTTGGGCGTGCATAATGGTGAGTTGCAGATGTTAATGCAACTCGCAAAAGAATTAGAACCAACTACCAACCAGAAACACCTCTAAAATCCCAGTATTGTTCCTACCACTGGTTCCAGAAATCATGCCATTAATCAATAAATTAACAGCTAATCCAGCTGTTGGAAAATTTAGTACAAAGACCACTGCTGGCAATGGGCTCAGGGTCCAAGCAGCTGACATTCCCACGTACAACGCAATTAAGGCAGTGCTAGTAGAGGATAATATCCCACTACACACACACCAAATCAAAACCAATAAAGGTCTCAAAATCATCATACGGCAATTACACCACACTACTCCTTGCCCAGAAATTACGAATGAGCTCACGAAACTTGGTTTCAGCGTAAAGTTCATTAGAGTAGTTAGACACCGATTCACTGGCAAGCCACTAAACTTATTTGAGGTAGAAATACAACCTACAGCCGATAATAAGCACTGGGAAGTACTGAACATCAAGTACTTGGGCAAGCAAGCTGTTCTGGTGGAACGGCAGGCAAAGCCGCGTGATCCTGTACAGTGCCACCGATGTCAAGCGTTCGGACACACTAAAAATTATTGCCGTAGACCTTATAAATGCATGAAGTGCGCTGGTGAGCATGCGTCAACTGCATGCAAAAAACCAAGAAACCTGCCTGCATTATGCGCAAACTGCAAGGACACACACGTCAGCTCTTACAAAGGTTGTCCGGCCTATAAAAATGCTCGTGGCAAATTGCTCGCGTTTAGAGCGCCTGGTGGCAGTGGTGGGCAATTCAGCCAACAACAGCAGCAACAACATCAGCAGCAGCAATACCAGTCGCGCCCCCACCAACACTCTTCGCAACAACACCAACAGCAGCAGCAACAACACCGGCAACATAAAACTCCAAGCAATGTAAATAATGCTAAAGTCTCGTATAGTTGGGTACTACGAAATGGCAAAAGCTTGAACACCTACAGCACAAACAGTAGCAACAACAATGACACTGAGCAGCAGCAGCAGCAACAACATCAGCAACAGCAACAGACTCCAGTACGTCAGCAACTACGCCAACATCAATCTGGTCTAAAACAAAAACAACAACAACAATGGAGACAACAACAGCAACAACAACATCTGCGTGCACCAAAGACCCCAAAGGCAGCGATTAAGCAAGTGCCCAATAGTGCTACCCCCACTGCACTGGGACCTGCAGGTAAACACCTAGAAGAGCTGCAAAAAAAGTTGTTAGCCAAGCAACAGGAAATAAAATCGCAACATAACCAATCTCCAGCAAAGGTTATTGAAAATAATCCATGGGCAACAGCCCTTGAGCAGAATACACAACTGTTTGCTAGACTCGAGGCTAAGTTGGAAAAATTCATGGAACTCATGATTACCGTAATTAGCAATGGGTCAGTCACCAATACACAAAAATCAACTGTCACCAACTCCACAACTAATGCTGTGGACAATGATGCCTGCTATTACTAACACCAGTATAAACATTCCAAATCTTTCAATTTGCAACAAAAAAATAATAAAAAAATATTATAAAATCCAAAAAATCTTCTATTAACTCACCTGCATATAGAATATACTTACCAAATTGAAGCAAATAAGGCATCATCCAATCCAGATCCTGATCCAAATACCTGAAAAGAGAAAAATAAAATTGGTTAGTAAAAATCACTGTCAGCTACTGTGGGTTCTCTCGTCGCTGGAAACGGCAATGATGACACCAATGGCAACCACACACATACCAGCGCAGTCCACTTTTTCGCCGTTCTACCGTTCGATAAATTTATTTATCGACGCCTGAATGGCAGCATCGAGTGATTCAGCGAATAACACCTGCGCAACATACCTGCATATGGAAAATACTTACCCAATTGAAGCAACTAAGGCTTCATCCGATCCAGATCCTGATCCAAATACCTGAAAAGAAAAAAATTCAAATTGGTTAGTAAAAATAACACTGTCAGCTACTGTGGGCTCTCTCGTCGCTGGAAACGGCAATGATGACACCAATGGCATCCACATATATACCTGTGCAATCCACTTTTTCGCCGTTTCACCGTTCGATAAATTTATTTATCGACACTTGAACGGTGGCATCGAGGGATTCAGCGAACAACACCCGCGCAACATACCTGCATATGGAAAATACTTACCCAATTGAAGCAACTAAGGCATCATCCGATCCAGATCCTGATTCAAATATCTGAAAAGAGAAAAATTCAAATTGGTTAGTCAAAATCACTGTCAGCTACTGTGGGTTCCCTCGTCGTTGGAAACTGCAATGATGACACCAATGGCATCCACATATATACCTGCGCAGCCCCATCCTCAGCCGTTTTACCGTTCGATAAATTTATTTATCGACGATGGAACGGTGACATCGAGTGATTAAGCGAACAACACCCGCACAACATACCTGCATATAGAATATACTTACCAAATTGAAGCAAACAAGGCATCATCCAATCCAGATCCTGATTTAAATACCTGAAAAGAGAAAAATTCAAACTGGTTAGTAAAAATAACACTGTCACCTACTGTGGGTTCTCTCATCGCTGGAAATGGCAATGATGACACCAATGGCAACCACACATATACCTGCGCAGCCCACTTTTTCGCCGCTTTACCGTTCGATAAGTTTATTTGTCGACGCCTGAACGGCGGCATCGAGGGACTCAGCGAACAACACCCGCGCAACATACCTGCATATGGAAAATACTTACCCAATTGAAGCAACTAAGGCATCATCCGATCCAGATTCTGATCCAAATACCTGAAAAGAGAAAAATAAAATTGGTTAATAAAAATCACTGTCAGCTACTGTGGGTTCCCTCGTCGCTGGAAACTGCAATGGTGCGAACAATGGCAACCACTCATTCACCTGCGCAGCCCCATCCTCAGCCGTTTTACCGTTCGATAAATTTATTTATTGACGATGGAACGGCGACATTGAGAATGATTAAGCGAACAAGACCCGCACAACATACCTGCATATGGAATATACTTACCAAATTGAAGCAAATAAGGCATCATCCAATCCAGATTTTGATCCAAATACCTGAAAAGAGAAAAATTAAAATTGGTTAGTAAAAATAACACTGCCAGTTACTGTGGGTTCTCTCGTCGCTGGAAACGGCAATGATGACACCTATGGCAACCACACATATACCTGCGCAGTCCACTTTTTCGCCGTTGTACCGTTCGATAAGTTTATTTATCGACGCCTGAACGGCGGCATCGAGGGACTCAGCGAACAACACCCGCGCAACATACCTGCATATGGAAAATACTTATTAATTGAAGCAACTAAGCACGGCTATGCTGCTATGGATGCTCACGTCGTTGGAAACTACTATGGCAACGCCATGGCACCCACTTCTATACCTGGTAGTCCCCCTTTTCCGTCGTTTTACCGTTCGATAAATTTATTTATCGACACTTGAACGATGGCATTGGGAACGATCCAACGATGAACTCCAGCACAACAACCTGTAAATGGAAAAATACTTACCGAATGTGAAGCGATTAAGGCGGCATCTCCAGATCCAATCCCAGATTTGACCCAATTATCTAAACAGAGAAATAAAACAATAATTTAACAATACTAGATGGCAGCAAATAACAGCGCAAAAGCTGTGTCCCATACAACACGACACATTCCCAACTGCCAATCTTGTCGACATTGTAACATTTATAGTTACCAATGGGTCATGACACAAACAAATTAGCACGACAAGTAACAAAAGAAAGAGGAGAAAAATATGTAAAATAATCAACACAAAAAGATACGCAAAAAATATATCATCACGATCGATAATTATTTGACAGTAGCATTATCAGCTATGGCAAATAAATTAAATGCTAATCCTGCTTTATGCAAGAAATGCATTTGATTGAATCAAAGCAATTCATAATGTGAATAAATTGATTTCACGCTCGCTATATTATGGTCAAGCTCTTAATGACCATTGTGATTACAATACTTTTATTTAATATCAATAAAATCTTCTCTTTCGTCCACATTATGCCTGTTGAGCGAGCATGGCCATTAATAATAACAAATTCGGATGCATATGGGCTCAAATCTGCAAAATCCAAAACACACGTCCTATCAACAATGGATTGTCTCTGAACAATCTGAGGATCTGGTCAATTCAAGCCTGGGCACAACTTGAAGACAACAAATGGTAGCGAAGCCAGTTACCGACTCGGCTACAAGATGTGCCCAAGGCCTTCTCATCGATCGCTTCCGGAGCTTCTTCCATCTTGCTCCAAGCGGCTACATAAAAAGCATATTCATGTGGTCGTCCCCCTCTTGCCTGGCAATGGCACAGCGAGGGCCTGAAGACTATGCACCATTCACCAGTGATGAACCAGCGGCGTCCCCCCAGCATCAACACCTGCAAGGGATAGTTAACGGATTGGAAATTGACATTTTTCGTCTTGCAATCGAAAAATGTTTAATTTTCAATCACGAATTCGACGCACGACCATCTCAAAACTGGATAAATTCGACAAAATAATTCGATGACAACAAGTAGGCAGCTTTAATAGCTGTCTACACTTACTTTCAATATTAGTATTACTTATTTACTAATATCTTTCTTTTTTATTTATGTCAAATATGGCTATAATAACACCTGGAAACGACAACCAACACTTGCGAGCCGTCTCACATGGTTACCGGCGGCATCTTACAACAGCACATCCTTAGTGGTCCCCTTTGTCGCAAAAGGTGTCTAACAACAACTTGACACTGGCAGCGGCATCGATGCGGGCCATGACGGATTGCAGCAAATACTCTACATCAGTACCTGAAATGAAAAAAAACTCACAAAGTATACTTACCTGAGGCGATAGCGGCTGTCTGGCACCCACAGCTCCCAGTACCAGTCAACAGACATCGGATCCCTGAAAATGCATCAATTTGGTCCCCTTTGTTGCAAATAGTCCAGTGCCGATATACAATATCGGCGTTGGTAGCGGCATCGACGAGGGCCACAACGGATTGCAGCAAATTCTCCAGCATCATCACCTGAAATGGAAAAACTTACACTGAATACTTACCCGTGTGCGATAGCGGCTGTCTGGCATCCACAGCTCCCAGCTCCAGTCACCAGATCCAGATACCTGAAAAGAAAAGAAGCTAATGAATTATTGGTTCTAATTCTTTTGCGAGTTGCATTAACATCTGCAACTCACCATTATGCACGCCCAACCAACACCAGCGAGCTGTTTTGTACGGCTACCGGCGGCATTAGTCAATAGCGCATCAACTTGGTCCCCTCTGTCGCAAAAAAGACCAGTGTTGACACCACAAATCGGCACTGGCAGCGGCATCGACGCGGGCCAAAACGGATAGCAGCAAATACTCCAGCATCAGTACCTGAAATGGAAAAAATTCACAAAGTATACTTACCTGAGGCGATAATGGCTGTCCTGACATCACAGCTCCCAGCTTCAGTCACCAGATCCAGATACCTGAAAAGAAAAGAAGCTAATAATTATTGGTTCTAATTCTTTTGCGAGCTGCATCAACATCTGCAACTCACCATTATGCACGCCCAATCAACACCAGCGAGCCGTTTTGCACGGCTACCGGCGGCATTTCTCATCAGCGCATCAATTTGGTCCCCTTTGTCGCAAATAGTCCAGTGTCGATATCACAAATCGGCATTGGCAGCGGCATCGACGCGGGCCACAACGGATTGCAGCAAATGCTCCAGCTTCATCACCTGAAATGGAAAAACTCACAAAATATACTTATCTGAGGCGATAATGGCTGTCCTGACATCCACAGCTCCCAGCTCCAGTCACCAGATCCAGATACCTGAAAAGAAAAGAAGCTAATAAATTATTGGTTTCAAATTCTTTTACGAGCTGCATCAACATCTGCAACTCACCATTACGCACGCCCAATCAACACCAGCGAGCTGTTTTGTACGGCTACCGGCGGCATTTCTCATTAGCGCATCAACTTGGTCCCCTTTGTCGCAAAAAGACCAGTGTCGACACCACAAATCGGCATTGGCAGCGGCATCGACGCGGGCCACAACGGATAGCAGCAAATACTCCAGCATCAGCACCTGAAATGGATAAACTTACACCAAATACTTACCCGTGTGCGATAGCGGCTGTCTGGCATCCACAGCTCCCAGCTCCAGTCACCAGATCCAGATACCTGAAAAGAAAAGAATCAATAAGAAGCTAATAAATTATTGGTTTCAAATATTTTTTACGAGCTGCATCAACGTCTGCAACTCACCATTACGCACGCCCAATCAACACCAGCGAGCCGTTTAGCACGGCTACCGGCGGCATTTCTCATTAGCGCATCAACTTGGTCCCCTTTGTCGCAAAAAGACCAGTGTCGACACCACAAATCGGCATTGGCAGCGGCATCGACGCGGGCCAAAACGGATAGCAGCAAATACTCCAGCATCAGTACCTGAAATGGAAAAAATTCACAAAGTATACTTACCTGAGGCGATAATGGCTGTCCTGAAATCCACAGCTCCCAGCTCCAGTCACCAGATCCAGATACCTGAAAAGAAAATAATAAATAAGAAGCTAATAAATTATTGGTTTCAAATTCTTTTACGAGCTGCATCAACATCTGCAACTCACCATTATGCACGCCCAATCAACACCAGCGAGCCGTTTTGTACGGCTACCGGCGGCATTTCTCATCAGCGCATCAATTTGGTCCCCTTTGTCGCAAAAAAGACCAGTGTCGACACCACAAATCGGCATTGGCAGCGGCATCGACGCGGGCCAAAACGGATAGCAGCAAATACTCCAGCATCAGCACCTGAAATGGAAAAAGAATTCAAAATATACTTACCTGTGGCGACAGCGGCGTTTGGCATCTCCAGCACCAGTCATCAGTCATCAGTCATCAGTCATCAAATACCTGAAAAGAAAAGAAAATATGTAAAATTAAATTAATGTAATGTTAGTAAATTTTGTTTGACAATTTGTATAGTTTAGCTAAAATGTAAAACTCACACTGCCAGTCAACGTCTTTATGAAGCGACCTAAACAGCATATAAAATTTTTTCTCTGTTTTTTTTGCCAATACAGCTATTAGCACAATGTAGAAATATATTAGTTCTAATAGCTAAAAAATTTACAAGTTTGTTGTGCCAATAATTTTTTATCCACTACCTGTCTTTGTACATTTCCAACAACTTGACCAAATACTTGACATGTTAGAATAAGCTAAAATGGCAAAATGTTAAAATGTTAAAATCTAGATTCCAAAGTCAAAACATGCTGTTAAATTAATTCATGCATAGTCTTATAATATGTTAATATCACACTTGTTACTAGATGTATAAGTTAGGTCCATTACTGTTCATAATATGTTGCTCGCTATAAGAGTAATGAGATGTTCAAATAAAGTAGGCTGGCAACAGTTGTTTGCCGGCCGCGAATGTGAGCGCACGCACCACGCTGCTGGCACCGCCTCACACTTGATAGAAAAAAAAAAAAAAAAAAAAAGTCACTCAATCTCACTCAATTCTAATACATACATATATATATATGGCAAACGACTAGTGAAAAAATATGGCGGCAGTGGGATAAAAAGTTTTTAACACGAAATTAAAACGCGAATTAACTATGCTAAATGCATTCAATCTGAAAAAAAGTTTTAAACAATTACTCTAAAAAAAAGAAGAAACAATTATTGCAACTAAATAATTTATGCAAAAGCAGACAATTATAAAATACAAGTAAATGTTATATATGTGACAAAGTCTGAGGCTGCATACATATATGTAAAATGCTTGGCAAGCCCAGACAAAAATCAAAATCAACGCGTGCAGCTAAAACCAAAAGATCATCGAAAAAAGCGAGGATGGATGACTACGATGATCAGATGAGCCCTGAATCATTTGCACTTGCGCTACGAGGTGGCAGAACACAGGATGAAATGGACGAAATGAGGGACGAAATAAATGCATTTTTCAAAGACGACACCTGGCAGCCGTCGGATCAGCCAGTTACCGTATTGGATCGGATGGCTAAACGTAAGGCACGGATGGAGAAAGGTGAGTCTGTTTCACTTATTTCAAAATCCGAGTCGGAAATTTCGACCAGAGCCTACAAAATGGGCGATAGCCCAATCTCCATAACGTGGTTCGAGTCCGATCTGGAAAATCCAGACGGCTTACTCGATGCCACATTAGTTGAGCCAAGGCGTGGCTCAGGCAATTTTGGCATAGAAAACCAAGAAAAATGGCCGCCAACTACAGCACAGCGTCGTACCCCTCCCTCTGATCCAGAAACACACTCAGCAAATAATCTCAACTCAATTCTGAATTCGCCGCCACTCAATACCAAATTGAGCGCGCAGCAAAGGGCGAAGGAGAATAGAAGAGAGCATAACGGCGATCACGCTCATGCTAATACTCATGCGCACGTTCATGCCTATGCATTAACAGCAGAGAGCCTAACTGAGCATGACCAAAATATAATTGACAATGGCCACCAAGCAGTGCAAAATGACACGCAACACAAATTAACAGACAATGATGACACTAGTACTGACAAAGCTGCTGCTAATTCGCAGCAGCCACAAAATAACATACAGACTAACAGCAGGAGATGCCTATTGCCATTATTGGCAAGTACAACAGCCACAAACACAAATAACAATGACAATGACAGAAATATAGTCAACGAATGGCTGACAAATGTACCGCCACTATTACCTGATGAACTCATATATGCCACTACATCGACTAAGTCCCAAAAACAGATTGACACAATTAAAACTGCTGAATTGGTCAATTTGCAATTTTCGCCATTAAAAAGACGACGGTGCATTGGTAGCGAAGACAACGATGAAGAAACCAATGCAAACGTCGTTTTAATTAAATCCATTCCAATAACGTGCAATGGGGAAGCTAAAGCAAATAATATGCCTAATGGTGGTGGTGGTGCTGTTGACAGTGATGGTGGTGCGATGGATGCCGACACAGTTAGCAATAACAGTGCCGGCAGTCGTTGCTCCGCCCCACATCGGCAGCAGCAGCAACAGCAACAGCAGCAACAAATGCAGCAGCAGCAACAGCAGCAGCAACATCAGCAGCAACAGCAACATCAGCAGCGGCAGCAACAGCAACAGCAGCAACAAATGCAGCAACAGCAGCAACAGCAGCAACAGCAGCAACAGCAGCAGCAACATCAGCAGCAGCAGCAACATCAGCAGCAACAGCAACAGCGGCAACTACCAACCAGAAACACCACTAAAATCCCAGTATTGTTCCTACCACTGGTTCCAGAAATCATGCCATTAATCAATAAATTAACAGCTAATCCAGCTGTTGGAAAATTTAGTACAAAGACCACTGCTGGCAATGGGCTCAGGGTCCAAGCAGCTGACATTCCCACGTACAACGCAATTAAGGCAGTGCTAGTAGAGGATGATATCCCACTACACACACACCAAATCAAAACCAATAAAGGTCTCAAAATCATCATACGGCAATTACACCACACTACTCCTTGCCCAGAAATTACGAATGAGCTCACGAAACTTGGTTTCAGCGTAAAGTTCATTAGAGTAGTTAGACACCGATTCACTGGCAAGCCACTAAACTTATTTGAGGTAGAAATACAACCTACAGCCGATAATAAGCACTGGGAAGTACTGAACATCAAGTACTTGGGCAAGCAAGCTGTTCTGGTGGAACGGCAGGCAAAGCCGCGTGATCCTGTACAGTGCCACCGATGTCAAGCGTTCGGACACACTAAAAATTATTGCCGCAGACCTTACAAATGCATGAAGTGCGCTGGTGAGCATGCGTCAACTGCATGCAAAAAACCAAGAAACCTGCCTGCATTATGCGCAAACTGCAAGGACACACACGTCAGCTCTTACAAAGGTTGTCCGGCCTATAAAAATGCTCGTGGCAAATTGCTCGCGTTTAGAGCGTCTGGTGGCAGTGGTGGACAATTCAGCCAACAACAGCAGCAACAACATCAGCAGCAGCAATACCAGTCGCGCCCCCACCAACACTCTTCGCAACAACACCAACAACAGCAGCAACAACACCGGCAACATAAAACTCCAAGCAATGTAAATAATGCTAAAGTCTCGTATAGTTGGGTACTACGAAATGGCAAAAGCTTGAACACCTACAGCACAAACAGTAGCAACAACAATGACACTGAGCAGCAGCAGCAGCAACAACATCAGCAACAGCAACAGACTCCAGTACGTCAGCAACTACGCCAACATCAATCTGGTCTAAAACAAAAACAGCAACAACAATGGAGACAACAACAGCAACAACAACATCTGCGTGCACCAAAGACCCCAAAGGCAGCGATTAAGCAAGTGCCCAATAGTGCTACCCCCACTGCACTGGGACCTGCAGGTAAACACCTAGAAGAGCTGCAAAAAAAGTTGTTAGCCAAGCAACAGGAAATAAAATCGCAACATAACCAATCTCCAGCAAAGGTTATTGAAAATAATCCATGGGCAACAGCCCTTGAGCAGAATACTCAACTGTTTGCTAGACTCGAGGCTAAGTTGGAAAAATTCATGGAACTCATGATTACCGTAATTAGCAATGGGTCAGTCACCAATACACAAAAATCAACTGTCACCAACTCCACAACTAATGCTGTGGACAATGATGCCTGCTATTACTAACACCAGTATAAACATTCCAAATCTTTCCAATTTGCAACAAAAAATAAGAAAAAAAATATTATAAAATCCAAAAAATCTTCTATTAACTTACCTGCATATGGAATATACTTACCAAATTGAAGCAAATAAGGCATCATCCAATCCAGATCCTGATCCAAATACCTGAAAAGAGAAAAATAAAATTGGTTAGTAAAAATAACACTGTCAGCTACTGTGGGTTCTCTCGTCGCTGGAAACGGCAATGATGACACCAATGGCATCCACATATATACTTGCGCAGCCCCATCCTCAGCCGTTTTACCGTTCGATAAATTTATTAATCGACACTTGAACGGTGGCATCGAGGGACTCAGCGAACAACACCCGCGCAACATACCTGCATATGGAAAATACTTACCCAATTGAAGCAACTAAGGCTTCATCCGATCCAGATCCTGATCCAAATACCTGAAAAGAGAAAAATTCAAATTGGTTAGTAAAAATAACACTGTCAGCTATTGTGGGTTCTCTCGTCGCTGGAAACGGCAATGATGACACCAATGGCATCCACATATATACCTGTGCAATCCACTTTTTCGCCGTTTCACCGTTCGATAAATTTATTTATCGACACTTGAACGGTGGCATCGAGGGATTCAGCGAACAACACCCGCGCAACATACCTGCATATGGAAAATACTTACCCAATTGAAGCAACTAAGGCATCATCCGATCCAGATCCTGACCCAAATACCTGAAAAGAGAAAAATTCAAACTGGTTAGTAAAAATAACACTGTCAGCTACTGTGGGATCTCTCGTCGCTGGAAACGGCAATGATGACACCAATGGCAACCACACATATACCTGCGCAGTCCACTTCTTCGCCGATCTACCGTTCGATAAATTTATTTATCGACGCCTGAATGGCAGCATCGAGTGATCCAGCGAACAACACCCGCGCAACATAACTGCAGATGGCAAGTACTTACCCAATTCAGGGGTACCAATGTGGGTTCTCTCGTCGATCCAGATCCTGATCCAAATACCTGAAAAGAGAAAAAACAAAAAACTTGCTCAATAGGGGTACCAATGTGGGTTCTCTTGTCGCTGGAAACGACAATGATGACACCAATGACAACCACACATATACCTGCGCAGTCCACTTTTTCGCCGCTTTACCGTTCGATAAATTTATTTATCGACGCTTGAACGGCGGCATTGAGAGTGATTCAGCGAACAACACCCGCACAACATACCTGCATATGGAATATACTTACCCAATTGAAGCAACTAAGGCATCACCCGATCCAGATCCTGATCCAAATACCTGAAAAGAGAAAAATAAAATTGGTTAATAAAATTCAATGTCAGCTACTGTTGATTCCCTCGTCACTGGAAGCTGCAATGATGAGAACAATGACAACCACTCATACACCTGCGCAGCCTCATCCTCAGCCGTTTTACCGTTCGATAAGTTTATTTATTGACGATGGAACGGCGACATTGAGAGTGATTAAGCGAACAACACCCGCACAAATACCTGCATATGGAATATACTTACCAAATTGAAGCAAATAAGGCATCATCCAATCCAATCCAGATCCTGATTCAAATACCTGAAAAGAGAAAAATACAAATTGGTTAGTAAAAATCACTGTCAGCTACTGTGGGTTCCCTCGTCGTTGGAAACTCCAATGATGACACCAATGGCATCCACATATATACCTGCGCAGCCCCATCCTCAGCCGTTTTACCGTTCGATAAATTTATTTGTCGACAATGGAACGGCGACATTGAGAGTGATTAAGCGAACAACACCCGCACAACATACCTGCATATGGAATATACTTACCAAATTGAAGCAAATAAGGCATCATCCAATCCAGATCCTGATTTAAATACCTGAAAAGAGAAAAATACAAATTGGTTAGTAAAAATCACTGTCAGCTACTGTGGGTTCCCTCGTCGTTGGAAACTGCAATGATGACACCAATGGCATCCACATATATACCTGCGCAGCCCCATCCTCAGCCGTTTTACCGTTCGATAAACTTATTTATCGACACTTGAACGGTGGCATCGAGGGACTCAGCGAACAACACCCGCGCAACATACCTGCATATGGAAAATACTTACCCAATTGAAGCAACTAAGGCTTCATCCGATCCAGACCCAGAACTAAATACCTGAAAAGAGAAAAATTAAAATTGCCCACTTTTTCGCCGTTTTACGGCGATGAACTACAGCACAACAACCTGTAAATGGAAAAATACTTACCGAATGTGAAGCGATTAAGGCGGCATCTCCAGATCCAATCCCAGATTTGACCCAATTATCTAAAAAGAGAAATAAAACAATAATTAAACAATACTAGATGGCAGCAAATAACAGCGCAAAAGCTGTGTCCCATACAACACGACACATTCCCAACTGCCAATCTTGTCGACATTGTAACATTTATAGTTACCAATCGGTCATGCCACAAACAAGTTAGCACGACAAGTAACAAAAGAAAGAGGAGAAAAATATGTAAAATAATCAACACAAAAAGATACGCAAAAAATATATCATCACGATCGATAATTATTTGACAGTAGCATTATCAGCTATGGCAAATAAATTTAATGCTAATCCTGCTTTATGCAAGAAATGCATTTGATTGAATCAAAGCAATTCATAATGTGAATAAATTGATTTCACGCTCGCTATATTATGGTCAAGCTCTTAATGACCATTGTGATTACAATATTTTTATTTAATATCAATAAAATCTTCTCTTTCGTCCACATTATGCCTGTTGAGGGAGCATGGCCATTAATAATAACAAATTCGGATGCATATGGGCTCAAATCTGCAAAATCCAAAACACACGTCCTATCAATAATGGATTGTCTCTGAACAATCTGAGGATCTGGTCAATTCAAGCCTGGGCACAACTTGAAGACAACAAATGGTAGCGAAGCCAGTTACTGACTCGTCTACAAGATGTGCCCAAGGCCTTCTCATCGATCGCTTCCGGAGCTTCTTTCATCTTGCTCCAAGCGGCTACACAAAAAAAAAAAAAAAAAAAAAAAAAAAAAAGGCATACTCACGTGGTCGTCCCCCTTTTTGCCTGGTAATGGCACAGCGAGGGCCTGAAGTATATGCATCATATCACCAGTGATGAACCAGTGGCGTCCTCCAGCATCAACACCTGCAAGGGATAGTTAACGAATTGGAAATTGACATTTTTCGTCTTGCAATCGAAAAATGTTTTAATTTTCAATCACGAATTTGACGCACGACCATCTCAAAACTGGATAAATTCGACAAAATAATTCGATGACAATAAGTAGGCAGCTTTAATAGCTGTCTACACATACTTTCAATATTAGTATTACTTATTTACTAATATCTTTCTTTTTTTTATTTATATCGAATATGGCTATAACAACACCTGGAAACGACAACCAACACTTGCGAGCCGTCCCACATGGTTACCGGCGGCATCTTACAACAGCACATCCTTAGTGGTCCCCTTTGTCGCAAAAGGTGTCTAACAACAACTTGACACTGGCAGCGGCATCGATGCGGGCCATGACGGATTGCAGCAAATACTCTACATCAGTACCTGAAATGAAAAAAAACTCACAAAGTATACTTACTTGAGGCGATAGCGGCTGTCTGGCACCCACAGCTCCCAGTACCAGTCAACAGACATCGGATCCCTGAAAATGCATCAATTTGGTCCCCTTTGTTGCAAATAGTCCAGTGCCGATATACAATATCGGCGTTGGTAGCGGCATCGACGAGGGCCACAACGGATTGCAGCAAATTCTCCAGCATCATCACCTGAAATGGAAAAACTTACACTGAATACTTACCCGTGTGCGATAGCGGCTGTCTGGCATCCACAGCTCTCAGCTCCAGTCACCAGATCCAGATACCTGAAAAGAAAAGAAGCTAATGAATTATTGGTTCTAATTCATTTGCGAGTTGCATCAACATCTGCAACTCACCATTATGCATGCCCAATCAACATCAGTGAGCCGTTTTGCACGGCTACCGGCGGCATTTCTCATCAGCACATCAATTTGGTCCCCTTTGTCGCAAATAGTCCAGTGTCGATATCACAAATCGGCACTGGCAGCGGCATCGACGCGGGCCAAAACGGATAGCAGCAAATACTCCAGCATCAGCACCTGAAATGGAAAAACTTACACCAAATACTTACCCGTGTGCGATAGCGGCTGTCTGGCATCCACAGCTCCCAGCTCCAGTCACCAGATCCAGATACCTGAAAAGAAAAGAAGCTAATGAATTATTGGTTCTAATTCTTTTGCGAGTTGCATCAACATCTGCAACTCACCATTATGCATGCCCAATCAACATCAGTGAGCCGTTTTGCACGGCTACCGGCGGCATTTCTCATCAGCGCATCAATTTGGTCCCCTTTGTCGCAAAAAAGACCAGTGTCGACACCACAAATCGGCATTGGCAGCGGCATCGACGCGGGCCAAAACGGATAGCAGCAAATACTCCAGCATCAGCACCTGAAATGGAAAAAGACTTACAACATATACTTACCTGTGGCGACAGCGGCGTTTGGCATCCCCAGCACCAGTCATCAGTCATCAGTCATCAAATACCTGAAAAGAAAAGAAAATATGTAAAATTAAATTAATGTAATGTTAGTAAATTTTGTTTGACAATTTGTATAGTTTAGCTAAAATGTAAAACTCACACTGCCAGTCAACGTCTTTATGAAGCGACCTAAACAGCATATAAAATTTTTTTCTCTGTTTTTTTTGCCAATACAGCTATTAGCACAATATAGAAATATATTAGTTCTAATAGCTAAAAAATTTACAAGTCTGTTGTGCCAATAATTTTTTATCCACTACCTGTCTTTGTACATTTCCAACAACTTGACCAAATACTTGACATGTTAGAATAAGCTAAAATGGCAAAATGTTAAAATGTTAAAATCTAGATTCCAAAGTCAAAACATGCTGTTAAATTAATTCATGCATAGTCTTATAATATGTTAATATCACACTTGTTACTAGATGTATAAGTTAGGTCCATTACTGTTCATAATATGTTGCTCGCTATAAGAGTAATGAGATGTTCAAATAAAGTAGGCTGGCAACAGTTGTTTGCCGGCCGCGAATGTGAGCGCACGCACCACGCACCCGATGCTGGCACCGCCTCACACTTGATAGAAAAAAAAAAAGTCACTCAATCTCACTCAATTCTAATACATACATATATATATATGGCAAATGACTAGTGAAAAAATATGGCGGCAGTGGGATAAAAAGTTTTTAACAAGAAATTAAAACGCGAATTAACTATGCTAAATGCATTCAATCTGAAAAAAAGTTTTAAACAATTACTCTGAAAAAAAAGAAGAAACAATTATTGCAACTAAATAATTTATGCAAAAGCAGACAATTATCAAATATAAGTAAATGTTTTATATGTGACAAAGTTTGAGGCTGCATACATATATGTAAAATGCTTGGCAAGCCCAGACAAAAATCAAAATCAACGCGTGCAGCTAAAACCAAAAGATCATCGAAAAAAGCGAGGATGGATGACTACGATGATCAGATGAGCCCTGAATCATTTGCACTTGCGCTACGAGGTGGCAGAACACAGGATGAAATGGACGAAATGAGGGACGAAATAAATGCATTTTTCAAAGACGACACCTGGCAGCCGTCGGATCAGCCAGTTACCGTATTGGATCGGATGGCTAAACGTAAGGCACGGATGGAGAAAGGTGAGTCTGTTTCACTTATTTCAAAATCCGAGTCGGAAATTTCGACCAGAGCCTACAAAATGGGCGATAGCCCAATCTCTATAACGTGGTTTGAGTCCGATCTGGAAAATCCAGACGGCTTACTCGATGCCACATTAGTTGAGCCAAGGCGTGGCTCAGGCAATTTTGGCATAGAAAACCAAGAAAAATGGCCGCCAACTACAGCACTGCGTCGTACCCCTCCCTCTGATCCAGAAACACACTCAGCAAATAATCTCAACTCAATTCTGAATTCGCCGCCACTCAATACCAAATTGAGCGCGCAGCAAAGGGCGAAGGAGAATAGAAGAGAGCATAACGGCGATCACGCTCATGCTAATACTCATGCGCACGTTCATGCCTATGCATTAACAGCAGAGAGCCTAACTGAGCATGACCAAAATATAATTGACAATGGCCACCAAGCAGTGCAAAATGACACGCAACACAAATTAACAGACAATGATGACACTAGTACTGACAAAGCTGCTGCTAATTCGCAGCAGCCACAAAATAACATACAGACTAACAGCAGGAGATGCCTATTGCCATTATTGGCAAGTACAACAGCCACAAACACAAATAACAATGACAATGACAGAAATATAGTCAACGAATGGCTGACAAATGTACCGCCACTATTACCTGATGAACTCATATATGCCACTACATCGACTAAGTCCCAAAAACAGATTGACACAATTAAAACTGCTGAATTGGTCAATTTGCAATTTTCGCCATTAAAAAGACGACGGTGCATTGGTAGCGAAGACAACGATGAAGAAACCAATGCAAACGTCGTCTTAATTAAATCCATTCCAATAACGTGCAATGGGGATGCTAAAGCAAATAATATGCCTAATGGTGGTGGTGGTGCTGTTGACAGTGATGGTGGTGCGATGGATGTCAGCACTGTTAGCAATAACAGTGCTGGCAGTCGTTGCTCCGCCCCACATCGGCAGCAGCAGCAACAGCAACAGCAGCAACTAATGCAGCAGCAGCAACAGCAGCAGCAACATCAGCAGCAGCAGCAACACCAGCAGCGGCAGCAACAGCAACAGCAGCAACAAATGCAGCAGCAGCAGCAACAGCAGCAGCAACATCAGCAGCAGCAGCAACATCAGCAGCAGCAACATCAGCAGCGGCAGCAACAGCAGCAGCAACAGCAACAGCGGCAACTACCAACCAGAAACACCTCTAAAATCCCAGTATTGTTCCTACCACTGGTTCCAGAAATCATGCCATTAATCAATAAATTAACAGCTAATCCAGCTGTTGGAAAATTTAGTACAAAGACCACTGCTGGCAATGGGCTCAGGGTCCAAGCAGCTGACATTCCCACGTACAACGCAATTAAGGCAGTGCTAGTAGAGGATAATATCCCACTACACACACACCAAATCAAAACCAATAAAGGTCTCAAAATCATCATACGGCAATTACACCACACTACTCCTTGCCCAGAAATTACGAATGAGCTCACGAAACTTGGTTTCAGCGTAAAGTTCATTAGAGTAGTTAGACACCGATTCACTGGCAAGCCACTAAACTTATTTGAGGTAGAAATACAACCTACAGCCGATAATAAGCACTGGGAAGTACTGAACATCAAGTACTTGGGCAAGCAAGCTGTTCTGGTGGAACGGCAGGCAAAGCCGCGTGATCCTGTACAGTGCCACCGATGTCAAGCGTTCGGACACACTAAAAATTATTGCCGTAGACCTTATAAATGCATGAAGTGCGCTGGTGAGCATGCGTCAACTGCATGCAAAAAACCAAGAAACCTGCCTGCATTATGCGCAAACTGCAAGGACACACACGTCAGCTCTTACAAAGGTTGTCCGGCCTATAAAAATGCTCGTGGCAAATTGCTCGCGTTTAGAGCGCCTGGTGGCAGTGGTGGGCAATTCAGCCAACAACAGCAGCAACAACATCAGCAGCAGCAATACCAGTCGCGCCCCCACCAACACTCTTCGCAACAACACCAACAGCAGCAGCAACAACACCGGCAACATAAAACTCCAAGCAATGTAAATAATGCTAAAGTCTCGTATAGTTGGGTACTACGAAATGGCAAAAGCTTGAACACCTACAGCACAAACAGTAGCAACAACAATGACACTGAGCAGCAGCAGCAGCAACAACATAAGCAACAGCAACAGACTCCAGTACGTCAGCAACTACGCCAACATAAATCTGGTCTAAAACAAAAACAACAACAACAATGGAGACAACAACAGCAACAACAACATCTGCGTGCACCAAAGACCCCAAAGGCAGCGATTAAGCAAGTGCCCAATAGTGCTACCCCCACTGCACTGGGACCTGCAGGTAAACACCTAGAAGAGCTGCAAAAAAAGTTGTTAGCCAAGCAACAGGAAATAAAATCGCAACATAACCAATCTCCAGCAAAGGTTATTGAAAATAATCCATGGGCAACAGCCCTTGAGCAGAATACACAACTGTTTGCTAGACTCGAGGCTAAGTTGGAAAAATTCATGGAACTCATGATTACCGTAATTAGCAATGGGTCAGTCACCAATACACAAAAATCAACTGTCACCAACTCCACAACTAATGCTGTGGACAATGATGCCTGCTATTACTAACACCAGTATAAACATTCCAAATCTTTCAATTTGCAACAAAAAAATAATAAAAAATATTATAAAATCCAAAAAATCTTCTATTAACTCACCTGCATATAGAATATACTTACCAAATTGAAGCAAATAAGGCATCATCCAATCCAGATCCTGATCCAAATACCTGAAAAGAGAAAAATAAAATTGGTTAGTAAAAATCACTGTCAGCTACTGTGGGTTCTCTCGTCGCTGGAAACGGCAATGATGACACCAATGGCAACCACACACATACCAGCGCAGTCCACTTTTTCGCCGTTCTACCGTTCGATAAATTTATTTATCGACGCCTGAATGGCAGCATCGAGTGATTCAGCGAATAACACCTGCGCAACATACCTGCATATGGAAAATACTTACCCAATTGAAGCAACTAAGGCTTCATCCGATCCAGATCCTGATCCAAATACCTGAAAAGAAAAAAATTCAAATTGGTTAGTAAAAATAACACTGTCAGCTACTGTGGGCTCTCTCGTCGCTGGAAACGGCAATGATGACACCAATGGCATCCACATATATACCTGTGCAATCCACTTTTTCGCCGTTTCACCGTTCGATAAATTTATTTATCGACACTTGAACGGTGGCATCGAGGGATTCAGCGAACAACACCCGCGCAACATACCTGCATATGGAAAATACTTACCCAATTGAAGCAACTAAGGCATCATCCGATCCAGATCCTGATTCAAATACCTGAAAAGAGAAAAATTCAAATTGGTTAGTCAAAATCACTGTCAGCTACTGTGGGTTCCCTCGTCGTTGGAAACTGCAATGATGACACCAATGGCATCCACATATATACCTGCGCAGCCCCATCCTCAGCCGTTTTACCGTTCGATAAATTTATTTATCGACGATGGAACGGTGACATTGAGAGTGATTAAGCGAACAACACCCGCACAACATACCTGCATATAGAATATACTTACCAAATTGAAGCAAACAAGGCATCATCCAATCCAGATCCTGATTTAAATACCTGAAAAGAGAAAAATTCAAACTGGTTAGTAAAAATAACACTGTCACCTACTGTGGGTTCTCTCATCGCTGGAAATGGCAATGATGACACCAATGGCAACCACACATATACCTGCGCAGCCCACTTTTTCGCCGCTTTACCGTTCGATAAGTTTATTTGTCGACGCCTGAACGGCGGCATCGAGGGACTCAGCGAACAACACCCGCGCAACATACCTGCATATGGAAAATACTTACCCAATTGAAGCAACTAAGGCATCATCCGATCCAGATTCTGATCCAAATACCTGAAAAGAGAAAAATAAAATTGGTTAATAAAAATCACTGTCAGCTACTGTGGGTTCCCTCGTCGCTGGAAACTGCAATGGTGCGAACAATGGCAACCACTCATTCACCTGCGCAGCCCCATCCTCAGCCGTTTTACCGTTCGATAAATTTATTTATTGACGATGGAACGGCGACATTGAGAATGATTAAGCGAACAAGACCCGCACAACATACCTGCATATGGAATATACTTACCAAATTGAAGCAAATAAGGCATCATCCAATCCAGATTTTGATCCAAATACCTGAAAAGAGAAAAATTAAAATTGGTTAGTAAAAATAACACTGCCAGTTACTGTGGGTTCTCTCGTCGCTGGAAACGGCAATGATGACACCTATGGCAACCACACATATACCTGCGCAGTCCACTTTTTCGCCGTTGTACCGTTCGATAAGTTTATTTATCGACGCCTGAACGGCGGCATCGAGGGACTCAGCGAACAACACCCGCGCAACATACCTGCATATGGAAAATACTTATTAATTGAAGCAACTAAGCACGGCTATGCTGCTATGGATGCTCACGTCGTTGGAAACTACTATGGCAACGCCATGGCACCCACTTCTATACCTGGTAGTCCCCCTTTTCCGTCGTTTTACCGTTCGATAAATTTATTTATCGACACTTGAACGATGGCATTGGGAACGATCCAACGATGAACTCCAGCACAACAACCTGTAAATGGAAAAATACTTACCGAATGTGAAGCGATTAAGGCGGCATCTCCAGATCCAATCCCAGATTTGACCCAATTATCTAAACAGAGAAATAAAACAATAATTTAACAATACTAGATGGCAGCAAATAACAGCGCAAAAGCTGTGTCCCATACAACACGACACATTCCCAACTGCCAATCTTGTCGACATTGTAACATTTATAGTTACCAATGGGTCATGACACAAACAAATTAGCACGACAAGTAACAAAAGAAAGAGGAGAAAAATATGTAAAATAATCAACACAAAAGATACGCAAAAAATATATCATCACGATCGATAATTATTTGACAGTAGCATTATCAGCTATGGCAAATAAATTTAATGCTAATCCTGCTTTATGCAAGAAATGCATTTGATTGAATCAAAGCAATTCATAATGTGAATAAATTGATTTCACGCTCGCTATATTATGGTCAAGCTCTTAATGACCATTGTGATTACAATACTTTTATTTAATATCAATAAAATCTTCTCTTTCGTCCACATTATGCCTGTTGAGCGAGCATGGCCATTAATAATAACAAATTCGGATGCATATGGGCTCAAATCTGCAAAATCCAAAACACACGTCCTATCAACAATGGATTGTCTCTGAACAATCTGAGGATCTGGTCAATTCAAGCCTGGGCACAACTTGAAGACAACAAATGGTAGCGAAGCCAGTTACCGACTCGGCTACAAGATGTGCCCAAGGCCTTCTCATCGATCGCTTCCGGAGCTTCTTCCATCTTGCTCCAAGCGGCTACATAAAAAGCATATTCATGTGGTCGTCCCCCTCTTGCCTGGCAATGGCACAGCGAGGGCCTGAAGACTATGCACCATTCACCAGTGATGAACCAGCGGCGTCCCCCCAGCATCAACACCTGCAAGGGATAGTTAACGGATTGGAAATTGACATTTTTCGTCTTGCAATCGAAAAATGTTTAATTTTCAATCACGAATTCGACGCACGACCATCTCAAAACTGGATAAATTCGACAAAATAATTCGATGACAACAAGTAGGCAGCTTTAATAGCTGTCTACACTTACTTTCAATATTAGTATTACTTATTTACTAATATCTTTCTTTTTTATTTATGTCAAATATGGCTATAATAACACCTGGAAACGACAACCAACACTTGCGAGCCGTCTCACATGGTTACCGGCGGCATCTTACAACAGCACATCCTTAGTGGTCTCCTTTGTCGCAAAAGGTGTCTAACAACAACTTGACACTGGCAGCGGCATCGATGCGGGCCATGACGGATTGCAGCAAATACCCAACATCAGTACCTGAAATGGGAAAAAAACTCACAAAGTATACTTACCTGAGGCGATAGCGGCTGTCTGGCACCCACAGCTCCCAGTAACAGTCAACAGACATCGGATCCCTGAAAATGCATCAATTTGGTCCCCTTTGTCGCAAATAGTCCAGTGCCGATATACAATATCGGCATTGGCAGCGGCATCGACGCGGGCCAAAACGGATAGCAGCAAATACTCCAGCATCAGTACCTGAAATGGAAAAAAAAAACTCACAAAGTATACTTACCTGAGGCGATAATGGCTGTCCTGACACCACAGCTCCCAGCTCCAGTCACCAGATCCAGATACCTGAAAAGAAAAGAAGCTAATGAATTATTGGTTCTAATTCTTTTGCGAGTTGCATTAACATCTGCAACTCACCATTATGCACGCCCAACCAACACCAGCGAGCTGTTTTGTACGGCTACCGGCGGCATTTGTCAATAGCGCATCAATTCGGTCCCCTTTGTCGCAAAAAAGACCAGTGTCGACACCACAAATCGGCACTGGCAGCGGCATCGACGCAGGCCTCAACGGATAGCAGCAAATACTCCAGCATCTTCACCTGAAATGGAAAAAAAATTTACTTCGTATACTTACCCCTGGAAATAGCGGATATCTGGCATCCACAGCTCCCAGCTCCAGTCACCAGATCCAGATACCTGAAAAGAAAAGAAGCTAATGAATTATTGGTTCTAATTCTTTTGAGAGCTGCATCAACATTTGCAACTCACCACTACGCACGCCCAATCAACACCAGCGAGCCGCTTAGCACGGCTACCGGCGGCATTTCTCATCAGCGCATCAATTTGGTCCCCTTTGTCGCAAAAAAGACCAGTGTCGACACCACAAATCGGCACTGGCAGCGGCATCGACGCGGGCCAAAACGGATAGCAGCAAATACTCCAGCATCAGCACCTGAAATGGAAAAAGACTTACAACATATACTTACCTGTGGCGACAGCGGCGTTTGGCATCTCCAGCACCAGTCATCAGTCATCAGTCATCAGTCATCAAATACCTGAAAAGAAAAGAAAATATGTAAAAGTAAATTAATTAATGTTAGTAAATTTTGTTTGACAATTTGTATAGTTTAGCTAAAATGTAAAACTCACACTGCCAGTCAACGTCTTTATGAAGCGACCTAAACAGCATATAAAATTTTTTCTCTGTTTTTTTTGCCAATACAGCTATTAGCACAATATAGAAATATATTAGTTCTAATAGCTAAAAAATTTACAAGTTTGTTGTGCCAATAATTTTTTATCCACTACCTGTCTTTGTACATTTCCAACAACTTGACCAAATACTTGACATGTTAGAATAAGCTAAAATGGCAAAATGTTAAAATGTTAAAATCTAGATTCCAAAGTCAAAACATGCTGTTAAATTAATTCATGCATAGTCTTATAATATGTTAATATCACACTTGTTACTAGATGTATAAGTTAGGTCCACTACTGTTCATAATATGTTGCTCGCTATAAGAGTAATGAGATGTTCAAATAAAGTAGGCTGGCAACAGTTTTTTGCCGGCCGCGAATGTGAGCGCACGCACCACGCATGGCAATCCCCGTCAGCTATAGACTTTGCTATTTACGGTGGAATAAGGCACTCACGTCTTCAAATTCAGGAGCTCCACTGCTTAGGATCTGACCACCTTCCTCTAAAAATCTCAATTTTGGGTGCGGAACCTGTTAGGCATTTCAAGCATCAACTTCTTCCGTTTACCTCCAGTATCAAGCAATTTCAAAAAAGCCTTGATGATTGCGTCCTCAACGAAACTGAGATAAGATCAGGGGCTGATATTGACGACTGCGTTAGCATCTTAGAACGCAACATCAATATCGCTGCAGCTTACGCTGCTAGGCCACCATATCCTCCGAGGCATTCTCTGCAAGCACGAAGGGAACCTACAAGCTGGCTTGTCAGGCAAATGATTGAAGCAAAGCGATTGCTTAAAAAGCAGCTAACCAAAGCTCGTCACCCCCTTATCAAAGTCATTGTTAATCACTTAACCAACCGCATCTCAAAGGAGTTAAGGAAGGATAAGAACAAGAGAACAGACCTGATGCTGAATAAGTTAGATCCGGACAACAGGTACAACATGCAGCATCTTTGGCGAATCACCAACAAAATGAAGCGGCAACCACCTCCTAACCTTGCGGTAAGAAAACATTTTGATGTGAGCGACGGAGCCTCTAATAGCGCTGACCCCTGGTGCAAAACTACTGAGGATAAAGCGGAGGCTTTCGGACAGCATCTTGAATCTAGGTTCTCACCATTTGAAACCATATCTGAAAATGACAGGTTATTGATTGAAAACGAGCTACAAAAGCCCCCAGCACAAGCAGAATCTGCTATAATTGGTATCACGCCGGATGAGGTGAAAGCTGAAATTCATAAGCTGAAGCTAAGTAAGTCTCCAGGCATTGATAACATAGATAACAGAACGATCAAGGCGCTTCCTCCCTCTGCGGTAGTGTACATAACTAATATCTTTAATGGTATGTTAAGATTTGGTTACTACCCGGACAGGTGGAAACTTGCAGTTGTCAAAATGATTCCCAAGCCTGGTAAACCTGCTGACCAATTGGCTTCCTATCGACCAATCAGCCTCCTTTCTGGGATTTCCAAAATCTTTGAGTCTTTAATCCTCAAAAGGCTGTTCGAGATCCCAGCTTTTGCAAGTAGACTCCCTAGCCATCAATTCGGCTTCCGCAAGGAACATGGCTGTGACCAGCAGCTAGGAAGAGTCACGCAATATATTCTAAATGCTTTTGAGCGCAATCAATACTGTCCGGCTGTATACCTGGACATTCAGGAGGCCTTTGACCGGGTATGGCACAGCGGTCTGCTCTTCAAGCTCAAAGGATTGCTTCCAGGTCCCATGTACAGAGTCCTGTGTAGCTACCTCTCGCAGAGGACGTTCGTGGTTGCGTGCAGAGGAGGTGTGCGCTCTGCTATTAAGCAAATAGCTGCTGGGGTTCCACAAGGCAGTGTCCTGGGACCTATTTTATATAATATATACTCGGCGGACATGCCCTTGCCTCTGGGCGATATGCTGCTGGCGACGTATGCTGATGATACAGTTATAATGGCAAAACACACCCGTCAAGAAAATGCAATTAGTGACATTAACAGCTATCTAGCAACCTTTACCAAATGGGCGAACAAATGGTGCATTCGAGTGAATATCTCAAAAACGGCGCATGTTCTGTATTCACTGCGAACAGCCAACCCCAATGTCTTGCCCACAATGGCAGGAAACACGCTTGCAACCAAACCTGCGCACACTTACCTTGGTGTCCGGCTTGATGCGAAGATCAATCTTAACCTGCAAGTTACAGCAACTGTATCTAAGGTTCGTGCGAGGATGAAGAAGCTTAGCTGGTTGTTATGCGGCAACTCTAAGCTCCCCCTTAAAACAAAGGTTATTATCTATAAAATGCTTGTAGCACCAATCTGGCAGTACTCCATTCCGGTATGGGGGGCACTCACAAGTCAGTCGCGCTTTGATGAACTACAAGTTGTTCAAAACAAGGCTCTCAGGCTAATTGCCAATGCACCATGGTACATTAGAAATGCCACCTTGCATACTGACCTAAAAGTTAAGATGGTAGAAGACTACTACAATGAAGCTTGTAGCAGGTACATTCAAAGGCTACTTTCCCATGAAAACCCTGAAGCTCGGAGAATTGCTACTCATGCGTACCTACCAAATAGGCTAACCCGTCAAAGATACCTTAGCATGATAGACAGATTTGTACCACATCACGTGAGACTCTCCACTCCTGAGCCACTCCCTGAATGGTTGCAGCTGCGCGAGGAGCGTCGACAGGAGCGACTTGAAGCAGCCAGGCGTCGCGCTGACCATGCTAGGCGTGAGCAAGAGCGTATCGCAGAAATTCGTGAGCGGAGGCGTCGTGAGGGGCAAGCTGAGACCAACCTCCATGCTCAAAATACTCATAACATCGAAGTTGATAGAGTCGTACCACATATAAACAGTCCTCGTACGCATGAGCGGCAGCAGCGACTCAGACAAGAGCTTCTGTACATCCTTGATCAACGTGAGCGCTCTTTAATGTCAATGCGAGAAACTGCAAACCTGCGTGATTCTCCAATCCTACAGACTATACCTGATCACCATCAAATGGTCCGGAGTGACAATGGTGCTAGCCTGGTGTCTGGCATTTTAGCCATAATACGCCCACCTACTCCACCCACTTCCGTTAACGCTCTCCTGGATCCATCTCGAGAATCCCTCTTCAATGCTAACCAAGCAAGCGTAACTCTGCACAACCCGGTATCCTGTGTGATGGAGATAGCTCCTGTAGCTTTAGCTGACTTTTGCCCTGATGATCACGCGCCAATCCTTACATATCCTGAGCTACAGCAAAGTACTGAACCTGTTCAGAGGGTTCCCCATGAAAACAGCCTAGTGGCAGGGATAATGGCCATAATAAACACACCTGTGAACAATCCAGAGAATTCTGGACTGTCAGATATGGCTATAGGTGTCCTCTCTAAGTCAGCGGCTCCACATACCTTTGATGGGAGCAAGCACTCAGGCAGCAGCGGTCCATAAGCCCAGCAAACTATACTATGTCACTGCGATTATTAATGTAATCATCGCCATTCTGAGCCTCAGCATTCAAGTTGAATGCGGTGTCAACACATTCAAAAAAATGTTCTTAAATATTATATTGAATAAAACTTTTCATGTACACTTTCACAATCTCAGTAGGCTGATATACAAATTCGGTCCTGTGCTTGTGAAAACACACATGAAATCATTACTTGTATCAACTTTGATACGAGAACAACTAAAACTAAGAGCGCTGCTCAATTGCTCCAAAACTGCAGTAATGGGAGCGACGGATGGATGACTGGGTCCAATAGCGATATCAGGATTGTGGACACCGACACCTCGTTTGATGTTTCAACCCATGATATGGCTCTACTCGAGACATCGGATGAAACGTATTTTGCCTCTGCCAATACTGAGGTACTCAAGGTTTCATTGCCTCCAAAACTGTGTGTTGGTGCTGGCAAAAAGCGCAAAACAAAAATGCCAAAGCGTGTCGTAAAAAAACACGCTTCTTCTGTTCTGCGTTCCAATTCTACTGACGGCAGCGTGGGCCAGATGTGCGTCAGTGATTTAGATCAGGATTTGTGTGACTCTCCACCACAAACCAGCAAGCAAGCTGCGCAAAAACAGCAGCAGCAACAACAGCAACAGCCAGTGCAACAGCAACACCAGCAAAAGCAGCAAAATCGCCAGCCTACAGTTTTGCAGCCACTGCAGCTCACTATCTCGCAAAGTTTGCAGCAAATTGGTGAGAAGCAGCAGCAGCAACAACAACAGCAGCAACAAAAGCCAGTTACGTTGAGCGGCAAAATTCCAGCTATTTTTCTGCCAGATGTCGATGATATGCAAAAAATCATTGACATGCTCAACAAAACTTCGGCGGCTACTAAATTCACCACCAAGTGCTCGATTAGTGGAGGATTACGTATATTGTGCAAGGATCTGGATGCATATAAAACTATCATTGCGTCTCTGGACAACGTGGACATTCAACTCCATACCCATCAACTGCGTGCAGTGCGAGGGTATCGTATTGTCATCCGGAATCTGCACTACTCCACTACAAGTGACTGGATCAAGACACAGCTAGACCAACTGGGCTTTAGTGCCCGCTACATCAGTGTGCTGAAACATCGCTTCACGGGTAAGCCACTAAACATCTTCGAGGTTGAGCTAGAGCCAAGGCTAGACGGCTATAACGAGAGGATATTATCTCTGACTCAACTGGGAATCCAGGATGTCCTAGTCGAGCGGCAAAAACGGAAGCTGGAGCCAGTTCAGTGCCATCGCTGTCAGGAATTCGGCCACAGCAAAAACTACTGCCGAAAAGGGTTTGTCTGCATGAAATGTGCAGGCAAACATGCCACTACTACCTGCACCAAACCCAGGTCCACTACAGCTACATGTGCGAACTGCAAGGGCGAGCACATAGCCAGTTATAGAGGCTGTTCAACTTTTAAACAAGCTAGGAGCAGACTTTTATTATCAAAACTCAAGCTAGACTACACTGCAATCAATAACAATAACAACTATAATTATAATGAAAATAGCAGTCGTCAGCTTCGAGCGCCAGTCCAGCACCACAGCCAGCAACATCAGCAGCATAAACGCACTCCTTGTGCGCAAAAGCAGCAGCATATCCGTCCAGCGGCTCAGCAACAACAGCAGCAGCGAAATGACATGAAACGAAAAGACAAAAATATTAATAATAAACCAACGTACAGCCAAATAACGCGTGGGATTAGCACCCCCAAACAAGCACGTAACCCTGCCGAAACTCACCTGACGAACTTCCAACAGAGACTCCAGGATGAGCAGCAACGCCATCAGCAGCAACTCCACACAGTTCGGTCGTCCTCGCAGATGCCAGCAGCAGTTGACCCAATGGTTCTTCTGTTGCAACAAAATCTTGCGGGGATGGCTGAAATGAACAAGAAATTTGACTTATTAATGACTACACTATTGACATTAATAACAGCAAATAAGGACAAATAACATGCTAATTATGGACCACTAAGTTTGACAGACACTTGACTAAGATTTGCAAATAACCCCTATGACGCCTTTTTTGATTGCCGAAGGTGAGCACAAAAGAGATCTGTGCCACCAAAATTATATGGATCCACAACGCTCAAACACCATAGTTGTGTTTGAGCTAAAATTAAACGCACGCACAACATTACAAACTTGCTGCTTTCAATTGTAGCAGTTTGTTTTCACAAGCACTGGAAGTTGCGTACTTCAACATTGTTTATGCCTATATGGGCATATATAGATATACATAATGTTCTATGTATATAGCCAATTAATAGCGCTCCGTACTTATTGTACGTTGTGGCGCGATCGACATTTATTCAATGAAAACAGACTCTGAGTTTTCTATTGAAAAGTTCCTACGAGGATATTATATGGCAATCACTTAGGCATCATCTGGCACAAAAACAAGCAAGCACGCATCACGGCAAATATATACAACAACAGGAAAATACTCACCGGATGAATAAGCAGCGATTAGCGGCAAATTCTACGCGTGGATCGGCGTGGATGGCTGTACACCAGCAGCTTTTTCGACCCGGCACATGCGTTTTCTGGCTGCTCGGGCGTTTGCAGCGTCAGCGGCACACTTATGCAAATTTGCATGCCATTTGCACTGGCGTATGCAAACAAATAGAGCGGCTACAAATCCAGCGGACGAAACAACACCCAGCCGCTCCGGCTAATCCGCAGTTTGAAATCTGCAAAACAAAATTCTGTTTATATATTTTCAGCAAATAACGTCTAAAAAACACACAAAACAACACAAATCAAACCTGGATGCAAACTGGTTATCAGATTGCAATAGCGCTTCCAGCTGTTGCTTTCCAACTTGATACATCCTTTCTGGTCCATATCGTCGTCGCATGAGTCCCATCGGTCAACTCTAGCGGCGTCCACAGCATTTTTTGGTCATCTCACTCGTCGTGGACCAGCGTGGTTTTGTACTTACCTGGCATCGGCGTTGTGCGGTCCAAATCGCATGCGGCAATTTCATCAGCGTCAGCGGCAGAGTCATCCCAGTCATCCCAGCACCTGAAAAGAAAAGAAAAAATGATCAAAATTAATGTAAATTGTTCTTTTTGTTACTAATTTGCTTAATATTTACAAATTTTTGTCACTTATTTGTCACTGTGTGACCAAATATGTGCACAATAATTATGCCAAAACAGCTGCTTTGGGCTGCCAGCAGCTATTAATTGTGAGGTTGCCAGATCAATGATTTGGCGCTTTTAGTCATTTAAATTCAAATTTTTACTGACCAAAACTATTGACTATTATTTTAAATTATCTCAATTTCATGTTTAAATGTTTAAATGTTTTTTTTTGGATAGTCAATATTTATTTCTTAATGTCATTTTCTGCTGTTGTAATTGTTGGCACACAGCATATTATTTATTTATTTATTAACTTATTTATGTTTAGAAATAAGGTTAGGTCCATTCTTGTTCACAATGAGTTGCTGTAAGAAAAGTAATGAGTTGAATAAATTAAGGCAGCATCAGTTAGATGCCGGCCCCCATTGTGCGAGCATCGCTCACTTATGCACTCAACTGAAAAAAAAAAAAAATCAAATTATACTCTACTAAGTAAAAACGGGCAAATGTTAGGCGGATAACTAACAAATACACAATTAATATTAATTAATTGTTTAAATGTTTGTTAAATATATGTTCGTGAAGTGTTCGATTGGTTTTACATCGTGTAAAATGTTAATAAATGTGAACTGACGCGCGCATAAAGACCTGCAAGTGATATTTCTAGCCGTACACGCATACAAATAAATTAACTTTCTGTTAATATATATGCGTTGTGCAAGGCAGAAATAATAAATCATAAACAATTATGCCGCGAAAGGCAAGAAATGCGTGTGCAATAAGTGACCCTTATTCAGTGAAGTCTCGCTTACACACGCATACAAAGACAATTCCCGCTATGAGCGGCACTCATACTAAGCAACTACGTGTGCAACAGGATGGAGAGAGAGCGTGTGCATTAGTGTTGGATGAAAGCCCTGCAAATGTGTTGGTGTGTTCGGCCGCTGGCGCACACACCAATGCAGGCGAAAGCGCGGGAGTGCATACGACGCCGAAAAAGTTGGCGCCAATAAATGTATCTAATGCTGCTTTGGCAGTATTAGAGCATAAGCAAGCAGTGGAAACTGTTCCCAGTACGATCAACGGCAAAGCAGTCAATAAGAGCGCTGCTCAATTGCTCCAAAACTGCAGTAATGGGAGCGACGGATGGATGACTGGGTCCAATAGCGATATCAGGATTGTGGACACCGACACCTCGTTTGATGTTTCAACCCATGATATGGCTCTACTCGAGACATCGGATGAAACGTATTTTGCCTCTGCCAATACTGAGGTACTCAAGGTTTCATTGCCTCCAAAACTGTGTGTTGGTGCTGGCAAAAAGCGCAAAACAAAAATGCCAAAGCGTGTCGTAAAAAAACACGCTTCTTCTGTTCTGCGTTCCAATTCTACTGACGGCAGTGTGGGCCAGATGTGCGTCAGTGATTTAGATCAGGATTTGTGTGACTCTCCACCACAAACCAGCAAGCAAGCTGCGCAAAAACAGCAGCAGCAACAACAGCAACAGCCAGTGCAACAGCAACACCAGCAAAAGCAGCAAAATCGCCAGCCTACAGTTTTGCAGCCACTGCAGCTCACTATCTCGCAAAGTTTGCAGCAAATTGGTGAGAAGCAGCAGCAGCAACAACAACAGCAGCAACAAAAGCCAGTTACGTTGAGCGGCAAAATTCCAGCTATTTTTCTGCCAGATGTCGATGATATGCAAAAAATCATTGACATGCTCAACAAAACTTCGGCGGCTACTAAATTCACCACCAAGTGCTCGATTAGTGGAGGATTACGTATATTGTGCAAGGATCTGGATGCATATAAAACTATCATTGCGTCTCTGGACAACGTGGACATTCAACTCCATACCCATCAACTGCGTGCAGTGCGAGGGTATCGTATTGTCATCCGGAATCTGCACTACTCCACTACAAGCGACTGGATCAAGACACAGCTAGACCAACTGGGCTTTAGTGCCCGCTACATCAGTGTGCTGAAACATCGCTTCACGGGTAAGCCACTAAACATCTTCGAGGTTGAGCTAGAGCCAAGGCTAGACGGCTATAACGAGAGGATATTATCTCTGACTCAACTGGGAATCCAGGATGTCCTAGTCGAGCGGCAAAAACGGAAGCTGGAGCCAGTTCAGTGCCATCGCTGTCAGGAATTCGGCCACAGCAAAAACTACTGCCGAAAAGGGTTTGTCTGCATGAAATGTGCAGGCAAACATGCCACTACTACCTGCACCAAACCCAGGTCCACTACAGCTACATGTGCGAACTGCAAGGGCGAGCACATAGCCAGTTATAGAGGCTGTTCAATTTTTAAACAAGCTAGGAGCAGACTTTTATTATCAAAACTCAAGCTAGACTACACTGCAATCAATAACAATAACAACTATAATTATAATGAAAATAGCAGTCGTCAGCTTCGAGCGCCAGTCCAGCACCACAGCCAGCAACATCAGCAGCATAAACGCACTCCTTGTGCGCAAAAGCAGCAGCATATCCGTCCAGCGGCTCAGCAACAACAGCAGCAGCGAAATGACATGAAACGAAAAGACAAAATATTAATAATAAACCAACGTACAGCCAAATAACGCGTGGGATTAGCACCCCCAAACAAGCACGTAACCCTGCCGAAACTCACCTGACGAACTTCCAACAGAGACTCCAGGAAGAGCAGCAACGCCATCAGCAGCAACTCCACACAGTTCGGTCGTCCTCGCAGATGCCAGCAGCAGTTGACCCAATGGTTCTTCTGTTGCAACAAAATCTTGCGGGGATGGCTGAAATGAACAAGAAATTTGACTTATTAATGACTACACTATTGACATTAATAACAGCAAATAAGGACAAATAACATGCTAATTATGGACCACTAAGTTTGACAGACACTTGACTAAGATTTGCAAATAACCCCTATGACGCCTTTTTTGATTGCCGAAGGTGAGCACAAAAGAGATCTGTGCCACCAAAATTATATGGATCCACAACGCTCAAACACCATAGTTGTGTTTGAGCTAAAATTAAACGCACGCACAACATTACAAACTTGCTGCTTTCAATTGTAGCAGTTTGTTTTCACAAGCACTGGAAGTTGCGTACTTCAACATTGTTTATGCCTATATGGGCATATATAGATATACATAATGTTCTATGTATATAGCCAATTAATAGCGCTCCGTACTTATTGTACGTTGTGGCGCGATCGACATTTATTCAATGAAAACAGACTCTGAGTTTTCTATTGAAAAGTTCCTACGAGGATATTATATGGCAATCACTTAGGCATCATCTGGCACAAAAACAAGCAAGCACGCATCACGGCAAATATATACAACAACAGGAAAATACTCACCGGATGAATAAGCAGCGATTAGCGGCAAATTCTACGCGTGGATCGGCGTGGATGGCTGTACACCAGCAGCTTTTTCGACCCGGCACATGCGTTTTCTGGCTGCTCGGGCGTTTGCAGCGTCAGCGGCACACTTATGCAAATTTGCATGCCATTTGCACTGGCGTATGCAAACAAATAGAGCGGCTACAAATCCAGCGGACGAAACAACACCCAGCCGCTCCGGCTAATCCGCAGTTTGAAATCTGCAAAACAAAATTCTGTTTATATATTTTCAGCAAATAACGTCTAAAAAACACACAAAACAACACAAATCAAACCTGGATGCAAACTGGTTATCAGATTGCAATAGCGCTTCCAGCTGTTGCTTTCCAACTTGATACATCCTTTCTGGTCCATATCGTCGTCGCATGAGTCCCATCGGTCAACTCTAGCGGCGTCCACAGCATTTTTTGGTCATCTCACTCGTCGTGGACCAGCGTGGTTTTGTACTTACCTGGCATCGGCGTTGTGCGGTCCAAATCGCATGCGGCAATTTCATCAGCGTCAGCGGCAGAGTCATCCCAGTCATCCCAGCACCTGAAAAGAAAAGAAAAAATGATCAAAATTAATGTAAATTGTTCTTTTTGTTACTAATTTGCTTAATATTTACAAATTTTTGTCACTTATTTGTCACTGTGTGACCAAATATGTGCACAATAATTATGCCAAAACAGCTGCTTTGGGCTGCCAGCAGCTATTAATTGTGAGGTTGCCAGATCAATGATTTGGCGCTTTTAGTCATTTAAATTCAAATTTTTACTGACCAAAACTATTGACTATTATTTTAAATTATCTCAATTTCATGTTTAAATGTTTAAATGTTTTTTTTTGGATAGTCAATATTTATTTCTTAATGTCATTTTCTGCTGTTGTAATTGTTGGCACACAGCATATTATTTATTTATTTATTAACTTATTTATGTTTAGAAATAAGGTTAGGTCCATTCTTGTTCACAATGAGTTGCTGTAAGAAAAGTAATGAGTTGAATAAATTAAGGCAGCATCAGTTAGATGCCGGCCCCCATTGTGCGAGCATCGCTCACTTATGCACTCAACTGAAAAAAAAAAAAAATCAAATTATACTCTACTAAGTAAAAACAGGCAAATGTTAGGCGGATAACTAACAAATACACAATTAATATTAATTAATTGTTTAAATGTTTTTTAAATATATGTTCGTGAAGTGTTCGATTGGTTTTACATCGTGTAAAATGTTAATAAATGTGAACTGACGCGCGCATAAAGACCTGCAAGTGATATTTCTAGCCGTACACGCATACAAATAAATTAACTTTCTGTTAATATATATGCGTTGTGCAAGGCAGAAATAATAAATCATAAACAATTATGCCGCGAAAGGCAAGAAATGCGTGTGCAATAAGTGACCCTTATTCAGTGAAGTCTCGCTTACACACGCATACAAAGACAATTCCCGCTATGAGCGGCACTCATACTAAGCAACTACGTGTGCAACAGGATGGAGAGAGAGCGTGTGCATTAGTGTTGGATGAAAGCCCTGCAAATGTGTTGGTGTGTTCGGCCGCTGGCGCACACACCAATGCAGGCGAAAGCGCGGGAGTGCATACGACGCCGAAAAGTTGGCGCCAATAAATGTATCTAATGCTGCTTTGGCAGTATTAGAGCATAAGCAAGCAGTGCAAACTGTTCCCAGTACGATCAACGGCAAAGCAGTCAATAAGAGCGCTGCTCAATTGCTCCAAAACTGCAGTAATGGGAGCGACGGATGGATGACTGGGTCCAATAGCGATATCAGGATTGTGGACACCGACACCTCGTTTGATGTTTCAACCCATGATATGGCTCTACTCGAGACATCGGATGAAACGTATTTTGCCTCTGCCAATACTGAGGTACTCAAGGTTTCATTGCCTCCAAAACTGTGTGTTGGTGCTGGCAAAAAGCGCAAAACAAAAATGCCAAAGCGTGTCGTAAAAAAACACGCTTCTTCTGTTCTGCGTTCCAATTCTACTGACGGCAGTGTGGGCCAGATGTGCGTCAGTGATTTAGATCAGGATTTGTGTGACTCTCCACCACAAACCAGCAAGCAAGCTGCGCAAAAACAGCAGCAGCAACAACAGCAACAGCCAGTGCAACAGCAACACCAGCAAAAGCAGCAAAATCGCCAGCCTACAGTTTTGCAGCCACTGCAGCTCACTATCTCGCAAAGTTTGCAGCAAATTGGTGAGAAGCAGCAGCAGCAACAACAACAGCAGCAACAAAAGCCAGTTACGTTGAGCGGCAAAATTCCAGCTATTTTTCTGCCAGATGTCGATGATATGCAAAAAATCATTGACATGCTCAACAAAACTTCGGCGGCTACTAAATTCACCACCAAGTGCTCGATTAGTGGAGGATTACGTATATTGTGCAAGGATCTGGATGCATATAAAACTATCATTGCGTCTCTGGACAACGTGGACATTCAACTCCATACCCATCAACTGCGTGCAGTGCGAGGGTATCGTATTGTCATCCGGAATCTGCACTACTCCACTACAAGCGACTGGATCAAGACACAGCTAGACCAACTGGGCTTTAGTGCCCGCTACATCAGTGTGCTGAAACATCGCTTCACGGGTAAGCCACTAAACATCTTCGAGGTTGAGCTAGAGCCAAGGCTAGACGGCTATAACGAGAGGATATTATCTCTGACTCAACTGGGAATCCAGGATGTCCTAGTCGAGCGGCAAAAACGGAAGCTGGAGCCAGTTCAGTGCCATCGCTGTCAGGAATTCGGCCACAGCAAAAACTACTGCCGAAAAGGGTTTGTCTGCATGAAATGTGCAGGCAAACATGCCACTACTACCTGCACCAAACCCAGGTCCACTACAGCTACATGTGCGAACTGCAAGGGCGAGCACATAGCCAGTTATAGAGGCTGTTCAATTTTTAAACAAGCTAGGAGCAGACTTTTATTATCAAAACTCAAGCTAGACTACACTGCAATCAATAACAATAACAACTATAATTATAATGAAAATAGCAGTCGTCAGCTTCGAGCGCCAGTCCAGCACCACAGCCAGCAACATCAGCAGCATAAACGCACTCCTTGTGCGCAAAAGCAGCAGCATATCCGTCCAGCGGCTCAGCAACAACAGCAGCAGCGAAATGACATGAAACGAAAAGACAAAAATATTAATAATAAACCAACGTACAGCCAAATAACGCGTGGGATTAGCACCCCCAAACAAGCACGTAACCCTGCCGAAACTCACCTGACGAACTTCCAACAGAGACTCCAGGAAGAGCAGCAACGCCATCAGCAGCAACTCCACACAGTTCGGTCGTCCTCGCAGATGCCAGCAGCAGTTGACCCAATGGTTCTTCTGTTGCAACAAAATCTTGCGGGGATGGCTGAAATGAACAAGAAATTTGACTTATTAATGACTACACTATTGACATTAATAACAGCAAATAAGGACAAATAACATGCTAATTATGGACCACTAAGTTTGACAGACACTTGACTAAGATTTGCAAATAACCCCTATGACGCCTTTTTTGATTGCCGAAGGTGAGCACAAAAGAGATCTGTGCCACCAAAATTATATGGATCCACAACGCTCAAACACCATAGTTGTGTTTGAGCTAAAATTAAACGCACGCACAACATTACAAACTTGCTGCTTTCAATTGTAGCAGTTTGTTTTCACAAGCACTGGAAGTTGCGTACTTCAACATTGTTTATGCCTATATGGGCATATATAGATATACATAATGTTCTATGTATATAGCCAATTAATAGCGCTCCGTACTTATTGTACGTTGTGGCGCGATCGACATTTATTCAATGAAAACAGACTCTGAGTTTTCTATTGAAAAGTTCCTACGAGGATATTATATGGCAATCACTTAGGCATCATCTGGCACAAAAACAAGCAAGCACGCATCACGGCAAATATATACAACAACAGGAAAATACTCACCGGATGAATAAGCAGCGATTAGCGGCAAATTCTACGCGTGGATCGGCGTGGATGGCTGTACACCAGCAGCTTTTTCGACCCGGCACATGCGTTTTCTGGCTGCTCGGGCGTTTGCAGCGTCAGCGGCACACTTATGCAAATTTGCATGCCATTTGCACTGGCGTATGCAAACAAATAGAGCGGCTACAAATCCAGCGGACGAAACAACACCCAGCCGCTCCGGCTAATCCGCAGTTTGAAATCTGCAAAACAAAATTCTGTTTATATATTTTCAGCAAATAACGTCTAAAAAACACACAAAACAACACAAATCAAACCTGGATGCAAACTGGTTATCAGATTGCAATAGCGCTTCCAGCTGTTGCTTTCCAACTTGATACATCCTTTCTGGTCCATATCGTCGTCGCATGAGTCCCATCGGTCAACTCTAGCGGCGTCCACAGCATTTTTTGGTCATCTCACTCGTCGTGGACCAGCGTGGTTTTGTACTTACCTGGCATCGGCGTTGTGCGGTCCAAATCGCATGCGGCAATTTCATCAGCGTCAGCGGCAGAGTCATCCCAGTCATCCCAGCACCTGAAAAGAAAAGAAAAAATGATTAAAATTAATGTAATTTGAGGTGTTCTCGCTTCAGTATCGAAACGAATAATGATTCAAACAGTTTTTCCCCACAGCCCCAGGACCAAATATCAGTTCAGCCTACTGGGATCAAGACAAAAACAATCCCAGAGCCGAATTATAAATCCGGCCTACTGAGATTGCAACGTCCCAACACCCAGCATCGAACCGAGTAATCGGCCTACTGGGACTGTGGAAGGCTGGATGAAAAGTTTTATTCAATTTACAATATTAAAAAAAAAAAAACATTTTTCTTGAATTTAGTGGCGCCGCATTAACCATTAATGCTTTGGCTCCGAGTGGAAAGATAAAAATAATCAAAATGACTTGGATTCCTGGATTATGCAAGATGCCGGTCCAGATGGCTAGAGGGCGCTATTTATCTATATAAAAGCGCAGTTGCTGGGAGATCTTATGATGATCCCGAATTCTCGGTATTAGTGGCAGGTGGATAGATGATCGCCAAAATGCCAGCCACCAGGCTATTTCCAGGGGGATCATGCTGTGATCGGCTAACCATAGGTAGCACTCTAGGGTTCTCGAGTTGTGGCGACGCGCTCGTAGCACCAGAGTGGAGAAGGGTCGCTGGGCTTCGATTGGCGTCACTGTTTATCTCCTGGGCTGAGGTAAGCAGTGGATTTGCAGGAGTATGTGTTGCAGATAGGTGAGCGATGGGTAGCACGCCGGACACCATATCACCTCTATGCATATTACTCCGGACAGACAGCTGTTGGGCAGGTACTGCAAGTAGGTTCCCTGATCTTCCTAAGTTGGCCGACTCCAGCATCGATGACAATTCATGCCTACGATTATTGATTATATCAAGGAGCTCCAGCCTAAGCTGCAGCTGTCGCTCACGCGCTCGAGGGCTGATTATTGCTTGGATGCCTCTCACAAGCTCAGTATTGGGGTCCGCTGATGGCGCGTTTCGACGAGAGAGCTCAGCCTGCTCTTCTCGCCTCCTTCGCGCACGAATTTCGTTAAGCCGCTCAGCCTCACGCCTGGCATATTCTTCACGCCGCCTAACTGTTTCCAGGCGCTCTTGACGTCGTTCCTCTCTTAGTTGTATCCACTCAGGGAGAGGGACTGGGGTTGACATGCGCACTCCAGGAGGAATGTGTCTGTTGACCATATTCATATATCGCGGACGGGAGAGTCGATTGGGTAAATAGACATGTGTCGCAATTCTTAGGGCCTCTGGATTCACATGGGTAAGCAGTCTTTGAATATATCTACTACAAGCGTCAGTGTAGTAGTCCTCAACCTTTCTCACTTTTAGATCAGTATGTAGGGCGTTGTTCCTCACGTACCACGGAGCACTTGTAATCAATCTTAGCGCTTTGTTCTGGATGACTTGAAGCCCATCAAAGTGTGACTGGCTTGTTAGTGGTCCCCATACTGGCATGGTATATTGCCAGATCGGCGCAATGAGCTGCTTGTAAATGATTACTTTTTTTTTTTTTTTTTCTGTGGGTATAGTGAACTGCTATGATTATGCTGGGAAGTGGGTGTTTTGTGTGTGCGGAAGTATTTGGCTTCGCAACGCAATACACTCACTGTATGGACTAGCATAAATAATGCAGACACAGATTTATTTCATGATTTGGTTACAATATTTTTGCTTAATTCACTAGACATGACATTCTTTTACATTCTTTTACATTTGTATCTTAAGTGGCTAGCTTTAAGTATATATGTATTTAATTATTTAGCATTTTTGTGGGTTGTGAATAATTGTAACTTAGGGTATATAGCGGCGTCAGCAATAAATTTGTATGCCATTAAGCCAGCAGTTATGATTGGTGTTGTTAATTATGATGAGAGATGACTAGTTTACTTGGTTAGAATATGTACAGACAGTGCCTCAAATGCTAAATGAAAAAGGGCGTTCTGAGATGTACGTTTTGACTATAGCAGAGTATGCCCGCTCTCTCACTCTGAAACTAATGTTTCGACGGGCATACTGCTATCCTTGTGGAAAAAGGTTTGATTTTTTTAGGTGATATCCTAATTGTATGACTTTAAGCCTTGTTTACTTGCTTTTAACAAGTAGTTTTTGATAAGAGTTGTATATATAGTTATATAGTTGGGATTGTAGTTTTGGATTTTTATCGAAAGTTTTGGCTAGAGTTTAGATGGTTAATATGAATAACCTGCCTGATTGTTGATTTGTATATGGATAGTTTGGGTGCAAGATAATGATTTTTGTTGTTTTTGTTGTTGTTGTTTTTTTTTTCGTAAACATTAGGTCTATGAGAATATTTTTGTTGTATTCTTAATGGTAACATGATTTGGACATGAAAGAAGAAAATGAACAATTTTTGTTTGACAATTTGTATAGACGTGCGCTTGACGTGTAGAAAAAGAGAGGAGAGACAGTTAATTACTTAACGCTATTTTGATTTTGATGTTTTAGAGGCGAGGAAATTTGATAATAATTTGAGAGTGAGGTTAATTTGGCAAGTTTAAGAACTTGATTGTTAGCTATTAAAAAAGAGTGTGAAGTTTGAAAGAGGGGTTAAGTTGGGAAGCGTTAGAGATTTTGGCTGTAAGGATGCGAATTTAAATTGACTAATTTTTTGACAGAGACGCAAGCTTGGATGAACAAAAGAATTATAGTATTAGAGTAAGTGGATTTACAAATTGTGATGCTTTCAAATGAAAATGTAATGTAACTGAATTTAGGATAGTTAAGGTTTTTGATTATGTCGCAAATTTGGACGGTCGAAGCAAATATATAGTTAGGAGATGTGAATTTGAAAGCATTACAAATTAGAATTTGAAGTTAAGTGAGTTTAAAATAGTTTGAATATTTTGTCTCGGCCACAAAGTTATTTTTTTTAAAAATCGAAGCAATTGTAAAATAGGTAAGGTAAGTTAATTTATAAATTAGAATTTATGTTGGTAAGTTTGTGAAGTTAAATCGCTTAATTTTTGACAGAGACGCAAGCTTGGATGAACAGAAGAATTATAGTATTAGAGTAAGTGGATTTACAAATTGTGATGCTTTTCAAATGAAAAAAGTAAGGTAAGTGAATTTAGGATAGTTAAGGTTTTTGTTTATGTCGCAAATTTGGACGGTCGAAGCAAATATATAGTTAGGAGATGTGAATTTGAAAGCATTACAAATTAAAATTTGAAGTTAAGTGAGTTTGAAATAGTTTGAATATTTTGTCTCGGCCATAAAGTTTTTTTTTTTTTTTAAATCGAAGCAATTGTAAAATCGGTAAGGTAAGTTAATTTATAAATTAGAATTTATGTTGGTAAGTTTGTGAAGTTAAATCGCTTAATTTTTGACAGAGACGCAAATTTAGACGAACAAAATAATTATAGAATTAGAGTAGGTGGATTTACAAATTGTGATGCTTTTCAAATGAAAATGTAAGGTAAGTGAATTTAAGATAGTTAAGGTTTTTGTTTATGTCGCAAATTTGGACGGTCGAAGCAAATATATAGTTAGGAGATGTGAATTTGAAAGCATTTCAAATTAGAATTTGAAGTTAAGTGAGTTTGAAATAGTTTGAATATTTTGTCTCGGCCACAAAGTTATTTTTTTTAAAAATCTAAGCAATTGTAAAATAGGTAAGGTAAGTTAATTTATAAATTAGAATTTATGTTGGTAAGTTTGTGAAGTTAAATCGCTTAATTTTTGACAGAGACGCAAGCTTGGATGAACAGAAGAATTATAGTATTAGAGTAAGTGGATTTACAAATTGTGATGCTTTTCAAATGAAAAATGTAAGGTAAGTGAATTTAGGATAGTTTAGGTTTTTGATTATGTCGCAAATTTGGACGATCGAAGCAGATATATAGTTAGGAGATGTGAATTTGAAAGCATTACAAATTAAAATTTGAAGTTAAGTGAGTTTAAAGTAGTTTGAATATTTTGTCTCGGCCACAAAGTTATTTTTTAAAAATCGAAGCAATTGTAAAATAGGTAAGGTAAGTTAATTTATAAGTTAGAATTTATGTTGGTAAGTTTGTGAAGTTAAATCGCTTAATTTTTGACAGAGACGCAAATTTAGACGAACAAAATAATTATAGAATTAGAGTAGGTGGATTTACAAATTGTGATGCTTTTCAAATGAAAAATGTAAGGTAAGTGAATTTAGGATAGTTAAGGTTTTTGTTTATGTCGCAAATTTGGACGGTCGAAGGTAATATATAGTTAGGAGATGTGAATTTGAAAGCATTACAAATTAAAATTTGAAGTTAAGTGAGTTTAAAATAGTTTGAATATTTTGTCTCGGCCATAAAGTTATTTTTTTTTTAAAAATCGAAGCAATTGTAAAGTAGATAAGGTAAGTTAATTTATAAGTTTGTGAAGTTAAATCGCTTTAAAAATCGTTTGAAATAGAAGTTGCTTAGTAAGAAGGAAGATAGTTTAGAATTTAGGATAAGAGCTTAGCTTTTACAACTTAAGGAACTATGTGTGTAAGATGAGAAAAACTTATGGCTATAACAATTTAGGAGTTTAATTTCTAACTTATTATTATCTTTATGTTTTGAGGCGTTAAGTTGATGATTGTTGTTGATTGAGAGCGATGCGGGGCCTCAGAGATGCACACTGCGAGCCGATAGTGTTGGTGGCCGCAGATGAAAGGTGGTTTCTGTGCGATGTTGAAATTGATGTTAGCAGCATCCGGAAAAGTGGCTGCTGTATGATGTTGGGGTTTGCAGCGGAAAAAGTAACTGCTCTCAGCTGCTTGAAATTTGATGATTGATGGCTGCTAATGGCGTTACAGGTGCTAATAAAGGAGATGATGTCCGACGACGACAGCGAAGACATAGACGACGAATGCGAGCATGACGACGACGAAGACGAAGACGATGAAAGTTGTGGTTGTGATGATTAGGGCGAATAATAGCCCTCTGCCCGCAGCTTGTGTCTGTAGCCATTTGGGGATGTGAGGAGACGTAAGATGCGTGTACAGGTTCTGTACACATGACCTCGCTGCGATGATATTACCGCTGTTGATGATGGCGGCGGCGATGATGGTGATCGCAACGGCGGCAGTTGCCAGTGGTTGTTGCACAGCCAGCTAGGAGATATCTGGTATGCGTGTGCAGACTAGGAGACTTCTATTTGCGCAGGAGGTGCGGGCAGTCAGTTATATAGTCTTATGTCAAGCATTATGCTTGCATGTTCAGGATTGGCGTCAAGGCTGAAATAAGCACAAAAGCATAGGGGAATCAGTATGTTTTTTAGCAGAGTCTTAGGGTTTGTATGAATTTTATTGGGAACTTGGTTTGTGTATATATGGTGAGACGTCGGAGTGTAGTTGAAGTTTGGATTTCGTTTATTTTCGTCCTTCCTTATATGATTCGTACTGGCTGGTTTGCTGAGAGTGTATGCGCTAAATGCTATGGAAAGAGAAGTGGAAGAGAGAAAGAAGTATAGGGCAAAGTTAAGGTGATGACTCGAATGGCCGCCAGTTTAGGTGGTTTGCATTCTAATGACTGCAAGCTGTAGCAGATTGTTATGGCTGTTTGTTTTTATTTCCCTTTTTTTCGGGTTTGATGATGGCAAGAGTCTGTGACTGTCATGGTGTGTTTGTATTTATAATTTAATTATTTGATTATTCTTATCCTCTCTTTTTCAGATTAAGGCAGGTAAGTGAGGGTGGATTAGAGTGAGAAAAATTACTCGTTAATTTTTTATTTTATTTTTTTTATTTTTTTTTTTTATATATATATATATATATATTTTATTTATTATTTTATTTTTATTTTTTATTTATTTATTTTTTTTTTTTTTTTTTTTTTTTTTTATTTATTTAATACTATTTAGTAGATATTGTTTTTATCGTATTCTAATTAGTTAGTTAGTAATTTTGATTTAATTTGATTTTGTTTATATATTAGTAAGTTGTTGGTTAAAGAGGAATTTTTTTTTTTTTTTGTTTTTGTCTATTTTGTTGGCATTATTAAAGGAATAGGTCTGAGTCAGAGTCAGAGTCAGAAGTAGATGCGTTTTGCTGCTGATTCAAGATTTTGGTTGAGGGCTGGTGATTTGGGCGTGATGTTTTTATTTTTAACCTGTTTGCCAGTTTGGAGCTGTGGAATTTGGTGTTGGCCAATTGAGCGGCCGCTTGAGCAGAAGTAGACGGTATTGCGTCTGCTATCTTTTGCTGATTTGTTGATATTGTTGAGTTACTATTTTTTGATTTTAGGCGCAATTTTTTGTTTGATTCACCATCCTTATTTTGATTTGGATTGGGATTCGGTGTTGGTTTGAGACTGGTGGTTGTTAAGGATTTGTCCTTGTTTTTGTTTTTGTTTAAAGTGCATTTGCTGTTTTGGTTGTTGTTGATTTTGGTATTGCTGCTTTTATTGGCAATGCCTTGCTTGGTGTTAATAATTTTGGGCATCTTTGATTCAAGGAGTTTGATACGAATCGAACATCCTTTATAATTTGCCGTATGTGGCTGGCCGCAGTTAGCGCACTTGGCTGGCGTGTTTGCCGGTTTGGTGCATGCCGCTGTGGCATGATCATTGCCACACTTTACACATCGTGGGACATGGTGGCAGTATTTTGCCGTGTGGTTATGTCTTTGACAGCGATGGCATTGTGGTAGATTGAATTTATTGCGCTGTGGCCACTCCACACTGACAATAAAGTGGCATAGTTTCCTAATTTTGAAAATGCTGTTGTTGCTAGTGTGGTCTGATCCAGTTTGGGCCAGTTCCACATAGAACAAGTTTGGACGAAACGTACCAGTTCCATGTGATCTTTGAAAGATAGGATTAAAACCGATTTGACGGTATATCCCATTGACTGTAATGCGCTTTTGATGTTAGAGGTGTTAGTGGAAGAGTGGATTCCACGAATGACAACTTTAAGCGAGCGCTCTTCCCGCATCTGGTACGAGTTATATTGAATGTTTGTGTCCTGTAGGATGTGGATTATTGATCTGTAGGCACTAGATGATTCGGCATGGATTCTAGCAATCCGCGGCCCGCTCAGCTTGATTGTATAGTCACCAACTGGTGGCGTATGATCATCAAATAGTGCAATCAGAAAGCTCATGCTTAGACTTTCGATGTTTAGTGTTGAGGGCATTTCGCCGTTTTGATTCAGATTGATACAGATCTGTGGTGGCTTGTATGATTTGCCAGCCACAGATGCTGAATTTTCTTGATTTTTATCAAGTTTTTGTTGCTGATGTTGAAGACTTGATGGCTGTTGATGATCAGGCCGCTTTGTTTTAGGCTGCGAACTTCGTTTTTTCGAGGTCGCGATTTGACGCACCTTGCTCGGCAAATTGTTTGACAGTGATTTTGGGCTGTCGTTGATGATGCCGAGAGAGGCCATATCAGTTGCATCTGGACAGCCTCTGACTCTTTTGTTAGCGCTGATGTTTTCGTTGGCTTTGTTGTTTTGGTTGATGTTGTTGGTGTTCATGATGCTGCTACACCTGTCTTCGTCGCCGCTGCTAGCTACAAAGACCACATCATCTACATTAGTAATAGACGATTCTGTGGGCTTTGATGGTTGCAGCGATGGTTGCAGAGGCACCAGAACATTTTGTGAGCATGACGGTATTAGTTGTGAAGATGTGACTGCCTCCAGGGCTGTTTGTAGCGATAGCGTGCCATATGGATTGCTACCGATGACGTCGTCGTTACAATCAATAGTGTTGCTTGCATTGATATTTTCCTCTCCATCACTATTGCAATCCATTTGCTGGCTTGCATTGGATGCTATAATATCGGACGGCGGAGGATTTATGGACATATCTGAAGAGCATTGCGAGGATGGCGATGGTGAAGGTGTTTGTCGTTGCTCATAGAACATTGACATATCTTTCTTTTGTTTATTCAAGTCTGTTGTGAGAGAAAAGATTAAAGTGAGTTTTCCCTTTTTTTTTTTTTTTTGGAAAAGGTTTTTATTGTAAGAGATTTTTCTGTTTTATTTGATAACTATAGTCTTGTGTGTTATCAGGGCGGAGGGGACAAGAGAAGAAAAATAAAATGTAATATTTTTAGTTTATGTTGCAACGCATGTGCTTATATGTGAGGATATCTAGAAACGGATTATATTGGATTATATATGGTAAATATGTTATTAAAGGATTTTAAGCATTTAAAAGCAAAGGCATCCTCAACGCAAGAAGGAAAGAAAGCAGGTGACTTATGTGTTTTGGATTTTATGAAAAATGTTTAGTTTTTATTTTTGCCGACGGCAAATTGAAAAAGAAAATCATGTGACGATGAAAGTGGGTGAGAAAAGTTGTGAGGACAATTTGCACACTTTATATATGTCCAGATTCTATAAAGCTACGCGTGTGTGAGTGGTTCGAAACTATTTGTTATTAGCAGGTGTAGATTAATTGCTGAGAGCTGTTTTTTAAGAGAGGCTAAAAGTTTTTATTGTCATCCTAGCTGGTTGGAGTTATTTGGTGAATTATGAATTGTCATAAGGAGAGTAAAATTGAGTATTATTTATTTTTGGTTTATTTTCTATATCAGAGAATGGGCAAAAATATAGTAAGTGATGTCAAAAAAAAGATATATATATTTTTATTTTAAAAAGTTTATTTTTAGCGGATATAGTTTTTGAGAAAGGGTAGCCGCAGATGAAAAATTTACGAGAAAAGAAAGATCAAAGATCGCAAGGGCAGAAAAAAAAAAATTTATGGGTGATTATTAGTGTGATAGTTATAAAGTTTGAGGGTAGCATATTTTTAATGAAGTAGCAAGAATAGAAAAAAGGTACAAAAGATCAAAAGTCAAGAGGCGAGTGACGTTGGCAGATTAGATGCAGGTAAATGCAGGGTGGTAAATATCAATAATAGGCAATTTGTACACAAAATAGATCATTAGGACTGGGACAGTAAGATGAATGGGCGGCAAAAGTGTGCGAGAAAAGGTGGTCAGGTAGAACAAGTGTTAGAGGTGAGAAGTATTTGTTTGTTTTTATTTATTGATTTGCTTTAGTTGTTCTCGTATCAAAGTTGATACAAGTAATGATTTCATGTGTGTTTTCACAAGCACAGGACCGAATTTGTATATCAGCCTACTGAGATTGTGAAAGTGTACATGAAAAGTTTTATTCAATATAATATTTAAGAACATTTTTTTTGAATGTGTTGACACCGCATTCTACTTGAATGCTGAGGCTCAGAATGGCGATGATTACATTAATAATCGCAGTGACATAGTATAGTTTGCTGGGCTTATGGACCGCTGCTGCCTGAGTGCTTGCTCCCATCAAAGGTATGTGGAGCCGCTGACTTAGAGAGGACACCTATAGCCATATCTGACAGTCCAGAATTCTCTGGATTGTTCACAGGTGTGTTTATTATGGCCATTATCCCTGCCACTAGGCTGTTTTCATGGGGAACCCTCTGAACAGGTTCAGTACTTTGCTGTAGCTCAGGATATGTAAGGATTGGCGCGTGATCATCAGGGCAAAAGTCAGCTAAAGCTGCAGGAGCTATCTCCATCACACAGGATACCGGGTTGTGCAGAGTTACGCTTGCTTGGTTAGCATTGAAGAGGGATTCTCGAGATGGATCCAGGAGAGCGTTAACGGAAGTGGGTGGAGTAGGTGGGCGTATTATGGCTAAAATGCCAGACACCAGGCTAGCACCATTGTCACTCCGGACCATTTGATGGTGATCAGGTATAGTCTGTAGGATTGGAGAATCACGCAGGTTTGCAGTTTCTCGCATTGACATTAAAGAGCGCTCACGTTGATCAAGGATGTACAGAAGCTCTTGTCTGAGTCGCTGCTGCCGCTCATGCGTACGAGGACTGTTTATATGTGGTACGACTCTATCAACTTCGATGTTATGAGTATTTTGAGCATGGAGGTTGGTCTCAGCTTGCCCCTCACGACGCCTCCGCTCACGAATTTCTGCGATACGCTCTTGCTCACGCCTAGCATGGTCAGCGCGACGCCTGGCTGCTTCAAGTCGCTCCTGTCGACGCTCCTCGCGCAGCTGCAACCATTCAGGGAGTGGCTCAGGAGTGGAGAGTCTCACGTGATGTGGTACAAATCTGTCTATCATGCTAAGGTATCTTTGACGGGTTAGCCTATTTGGTAGGTACGCATGAGTAGCAATTCTCCGAGCTTCAGGGTTTTCATGGGAAAGTAGCCTTTGAATGTACCTGCTACAAGCTTCATTGTAGTAGTCTTCTACCATCTTAACTTTTAGGTCAGTATGCAAGGTGGCATTTCTAATGTACCATGGTGCATTGGCAATTAGCCTGAGAGCCTTGTTTTGAACAACTTGTAGTTCATCAAAGCGCGACTGACTTGTGAGTGCCCCCCATACCGGAATGGAGTACTGCCAGATTGGTGCTACAAGCATTTTATAGATAATAACCTTTGTTTTAAGGGGGAGCTTAGAGTTGCCGCATAACAACCAGCTAAGCTTCTTCATCCTCGCACGAACCTTAGATACAGTTGCTGTAACTTGCAGGTTAAGATTGATCTTCGCATCAAGCCGGACACCAAGGTAAGTGTGCGCAGGTTTGGTTGCAAGCGTGTTTCCTGCCATTGTGGGCAAGACATTGGGGTTGGCTGTTCGCAGTGAATACAGAACATGCGCCGTTTTTGAGATATTCACTCGAATGCACCATTTGTTCGCCCATTTGGTAAAGGTTGCTAGATAGCTGTTAATGTCACTAATTGCATTTTCTTGACGGGTGTGTTTTGCCATTATAACTGTATCATCAGCATACGTCGCCAGCAGCATATCGCCCAGAGGCAAGGGCATGTCCGCCGAGTATATATTATATAAAATAGGTCCCAGGACACTGCCTTGTGGAACCCCAGCAGCTATTTGCTTAATAGCAGAGCGCACACCTCCTCTGCACTCAACCACGAACGTCCTCTGCGAGAGGTAGCTACACAGGACTCTGTACATGGGACCTGGAAGCAATCCTTTGAGCTTGAAGAGCAGACCGCTGTGCCATACCCGGTCAAAGGCCTCCTGAATGTCCAGGTATACAGCCGGACAGTATTGATTGCGCTCAAAAGCATTTAGAATATATTGCGTGACTCTTCCTAGCTGCTGGTCACAGCCATGTTCCTTGCGGAAGCCGAATTGATGGCTAGGGAGTCTACTTGCAAAAGCTGGGATCTCGAACAGCCTTTTGAGGATTAAAGACTCAAAGATTTTGGAAATCCCAGAAAGGAGGCTGATTGGTCGATAGGAAGCCAATTGGTCAGCAGGTTTACCAGGCTTGGGAATCATTTTGACAACTGCAAGTTTCCACCTGTCCGGGTAGTAACCAAATCTTAACATACCATTAAAGATATTAGTTATGTACACTACCGCAGAGGGAGGAAGCGCCTTGATCGTTCTGTTATCTATGTAGTCAATGCCTGGAGACTTACTTAGCTTCAGCTTATGAATTTCAGCTTTCACCTCATCCGGCGTGATACCAATTATAGCAGATTCTGCTTGTGCTGGGGGCTTTTGTAGCTCGTTTTCAATCAGTAACCTGTCATTTTCAGATATGGTTTCAAATGGTGAGAACCTAGATTCAAGATGCTGTCCGAAAGCCTCCGCTTTATCCTCAGTAGTTTTGCACCAGGGGTCAGCGCTATTAGAGGCTCCGTCGCTCACATCAAAATGTTTTCTTACCGCAAGGTTAGGAGGTGGTTGCCGCTTCATTTTGTTGGTGATTCGCCAAAGATGCTGCATGTTGTACCTGTTGTCCGGATCTAACTTATTCAGCATCAGGTCTGTTCTCTTGTTCTTATCCTTCCTTAACTCCTTTGAGATGCGGTTGGTTAAGTGATTAACAATGACTTTGATAAGGGGGTGACGAGCTTTGGTTAGCTGCTTTTTAAGCAATCGCTTTGCTTCAATCATTTGCCTGACAAGCCAGCTTGTAGGTTCCCTTCGTGCTTGCAGAGAATGCCTCGGAGGATATGGTGGCCTAGCAGCGTAAGCTGCAGCGAAATTGATGTTGCGTTCTAAGATGCTAACGCAGTCGTCAATATCAGCCCCTGATCTTATCTCAGTTTCGTTGAGGACGCAATCATCAAGGCTTTTTTGAAATTGCTTGATACTGGAGGTAAACGGAAGAAGTTGATGCTTGAAATGCCTAACAGGTTCCGCACCCAAAATTGAGATTTTTAGAGGAAGGTGGTCAGATCCTAAGCAGTGGAGCTCCTGAATTTGAAGACGTGAGTGCCTTATTCCACCGTAAATAGCAAAGTCTATAGCTGACGGGGATTGCCGCGAATTGAATGGATAGTGAGTAGGTGAGCCAGTTGCCAGGATGTCGTAATTGCTAGATTGCAGGCATTGGAGAAGGCTGGTACCTCTCTTGCACGAGCGAGCGTTGCCCCACCAGTTGCTTTTCGCATTCCAGTCACCTGCTACTATAAATTTGTTTCCCTGACTATGAAGGAAGCCACTGAAATCCTCAGCAGTCCAGTTGATGAGCGGCGGTAAATAAGCAGAACATACATTTATGGATGTACCATCTTGAAGAGCAAGAGCCACTGAGGCACATTGAATTTGAGGAAGTGATATCGGCGACAAAGCCAGATGCCGTAGAGCGTGCTTAATAAAAACTGCTGCACCACCGCGCCTCCTACCAGAAGGATGGTTTGCAGGGTAGGTATCATAACCGTTGATGACAACATTGTCTGAGTCCAGGAGGTGTGTTTCGGAAATGAGTAGAACATCAACTGCGTTATTGTTGACAAACGCAATTACTTCACTCAATTTGCGAGTTAGCCCAGCAGCATTCCAGGAGACAATTTTTAAAAGAGTATTGCTCTCTGGAGATGCTGCTGAAGCTTTGATGACAGGAGGTGTAAAACTAGGCATTTTTGTTTCCATTGACTTGAAGGATTTCTGCTAAACTGAGGACGATTGTCACTAACCTGTCCAACTTCCTCTCTAAACTGGAGAAGGCTGAAGCGTCTGGATTGCAGTGTCGATTTTCCATTAAAATATCCACCAGTTTGTCAAGTTTCCGACATATTAAGCTGTTGCTGTCTTGTTGTAAAACTGCAACACGGTTGCTGCGGCTTCGGCTATGGGAAGCCAAACTTTCAGTTGGCTGCAAAGATGTGGGCAGAGTTTGCATACGTGCCTTGCTACAGCTACGGCTACGGGGAGCGAGGTTGAAAGCTGGCTGTGGCAATGCGTTCGCAGTTTGCGCACGAGCCTTACTTGACTGACGAGAGCTGCTCTGAGATTGCTGGGGAGCAGTCACGTGCTGAAGCAGTTGCGGTTGGCGTTGCTGACGAATTGATCCTCTTGCAACAGATGCATATGTAGGGGCAGTGCTAGATTGCACTTGACGTTGAGATGTCCGCTGCAAGGATGATATCTGTTGAGATACAGGACGAGCTGGAGCTCGCTGTGCTTGTTGGCTGGCTGGTGGTGCAATTTGCAGACCACGCCGTAATACTGGCTGATTGACGAGAGTTGGTATGCGGGGGATACCAATTTCACCAAGAATACGATTGGCCCGCTGAATACTAGAAGGCTCACGTAATTTAGATGCTTCAGCGAAAGCTTTACATCCGCGGTAACTGGCTGCATGTTGACCAAGACAGTTTGCGCACTTTGGAGTCTCCTCAGGCAGCTTTTTGCATGCAGTAGATTGATGAGGACCAGCACATTTAACGCAAACAAATGGACGCCGGCAGTAGTTTTTTGTGTGACCAAATTGCTGGCACCGGTGACATTGAACTGCGTCAGCAGCACGCAGAGGTCGCTCAACAAGAATCTGCTGGTTACCTAGAGTGCGGAGCTTAAGCACTTCAGCAACTTTATCATTCGATTCAAATTCGACTTCGAAGAGATCCATTGGTTCCCTGGAGTAGCGCCTTTTCATTACGTTAAGGTAACGGACCTTAAACCCAAGGCTAGTCAGCTTGGAACGTATCCAGTCTAGAGGAGTTGTTCGATGAAGGTGGCGAATAATAGCCCGAAAGCCCCTTTCGCTCTCTAGTTGGTATGTATGTGACTCAATGTGATTCTCCTGAAAATGGTTGATCAGCTTCCTGTAAGAGTCAATATCGCTGCAAAGGATGCGCAGTCCTTGGTTAGCAGTAGGCTTGGTGACAAATTTGTCACCAATTATTGTAGATATTTTTCCCAATGTTTCCATTATATTGGATACCTGAGGGATGAGAATAGGCTTTGGCTTCTCAAGACGCTCAAAAGAGACTTTCTGGCTACCCTTCTCTCTATCGATCACGTTAGCGCTTGGCTTGAGAGAGGAATGTGGAGGGTTATTTGGAGATGGAACACGAGGACTTAGACCCAGAAGGGCACTTTCCTCAAATTCGCCACTGTCTGTAAGATGCGACTCGAGCTCATCAATGATTCGCTGGCGTTCAGCATCAATCTTATTGGCAGCTGCTGATGCAGCAGAGGTAGCTGGCTTGGTCGCCAGGGGTACGTTGGATTTAGGGCAATTAGCCAGTGGCTCAGTTGCCCCCCTCTTATTGCATTTCTTTGCTCGCTTTATGATCTGGCTTAATAGCGCTTCTTCTGATTCATCTCGTTGCTTAGAGCTTAATGATGGAGAGCCAGCCTTGGGCACGCTGGCTGAATTTCTGGGACTCTGGCCGGACGCCAGCTTAGGTCTATTGCGAGGAGACCTCTTTGGGCTTCCCATAATGTCCACGACATCATCTTCATCATCGGAACTATACTTCATTTTAGTAAATTTAGGGCCAGGCGCCCGCCTCGGTCTATTATGAGACCTTTTGGGGCTGTCCATGTCAACATCATTGTTATCATCGTCAGAGCTGCACCTCATAATGATTACTTCAGGGTACCAAAGTTGTTTGACGAAAGGGAATTCCTCCAGAGAATTTCGTGGGCAAATAAATCCGCGGAGCCGCAATGGCACCAGCCACTTGAGCGCGTACACAGATTTTTATATGGTTTTCTATAAATATATCAAAAAAAAAAAAAAATTAAAACATAGAAGTAAAAATTCAGGCGTCGGGAAGGCCCAACTTCTCGCGCACGGATTGCGAGAGAATTTTAAGTTATGTTTTATTTTCCGGCAGGATTTTAAATTTTATTCGCAAACTTATTTTATTTATTTTGTTCACCAAAAAGAGAAAACAAAAAAAAAAAATTTTTTTTTTGTTGTTCTCGTATCAAAGTTGATACAAGTAATGATTTCATGTGTGTTTTCACAAGCACAGGACCGAATTTGTATATCAGCCTACTGAGATTGTGAAAGTGTACATGAAAAGTTTTATTCAATATAATATTTAAGAACATTTTTTTTGAATGTGTTGACACCGCATTCAACTTGAATGCTGAGGCTCAGAATGGCGATGATTACATTAATAATCGCAGTGACATAGTATAGTTTGCTGGGCTTATGGACCGCTGCTGCCTGAGTGCTTGCTCCCATCAAAGGTATGTGGAGCCGCTGACTTAGAGAGGACACCTATAGCCATATCTGACAGTCCAGAATTCTCTGGATTGTTCACAGGTGTGTTTATTATGGCCATTATCCCTGCCACTAGGCTGTTTTCATGGGGAACCCTCTGAACAGGTTCAGTACTTTGCTGTAGCTCAGGATATGTAAGGATTGGCGCGTGATCATCAGGGCAAAAGTCAGCTAAAGCTGCAGGAGCTATCTCCATCACACAGGATACCGGGTTGTGCAGAGTTACGCTTGCTTGGTTAGCATTGAAGAGGGATTCTCGAGATGGATCCAGGAGAGCGTTAACGGAAGTGGGTGGAGTAGGTGGGCGTATTATGGCTAAAATGCCAGACACCAGGCTAGCACCATTGTCACTCCGGACCATTTGATGGTGATCAGGTATAGTCTGTAGGATTGGAGAATCACGCAGGTTTGCAGTTTCTCGCATTGACATTAAAGAGCGCTCACGTTGATCAAGGATGTACAGAAGCTCTTGTCTGAGTCGCTGCTGCCGCTCATGTGTACGAGGACTGTTTATATGTGGTACGACTCTATCAACTTCGATGTTATGAGTATTTTGAGCATGGAGGTTGGTCTCAGCTTGCCCCTCACGACGCCTCCGCTCACGAATTTCTGCGATACGCTCTTGCTCACGCCTAGCATGGTCAGCGCGACGCCTGGCTGCTTCAAGTCGCTCCTGTCGACGCTCCTCGCGCAGCTGCAACCATTCAGGGAGTGGCTCAGGAGTGGAGAGTCTCACGTGATGTGGTACAAATCTGTCTATCATGCTAAGGTATCTTTGACGGGTTAGCCTATTTGGTAGGTACGCATGAGTAGCAATTCTCCGAGCTTCAGGGTTTTCATGGGAAAGTAGCCTTTGAATGTACCTGCTACAAGCTTCATTGTAGTAGTCTTCTACCATCTTAACTTTTAGGTCAGTATGCAAGGTGGCATTTCTAATGTACCATGGTGCATTGGCAATTAGCCTGAGAGCCTTGTTTTGAACAACTTGTAGTTCATCAAAGCGCGACTGACTTGTGAGTGCCCCCCATACCGGAATGGAGTACTGCCAGATTGGTGCTACAAGCATTTTATAGATAATAACCTTTGTTTTAAGGGGGAGCTTAGAGTTGCCGCATAACAACCAGCTAAGCTTCTTCATCCTCGCACGAACCTTAGATACAGTTGCTGTAACTTGCAGGTTAAGATTGATCTTCGCATCAAGCCGGACACCAAGGTAAGTGTGCGCAGGTTTGGTTGCAAGCGTGTTTCCTGCCATTGTGGGCAAGACATTGGGGTTGGCTGTTCGCAGTGAATACAGAACATGCGCCGTTTTTGAGATATTCACTCGAATGCACCATTTGTTCGCCCATTTGGTAAAGGTTGCTAGATAGCTGTTAATGTCACTAATTGCATTTTCTTGACGGGTGTGTTTTGCCATTATAACTGTATCATCAGCATACGTCGCCAGCAGCATATCGCCCAGAGGCAAGGGCATGTCCGCCGAGTATATATTATATAAAATAGGTCCCAGGACACTGCCTTGTGGAACCCCAGCAGCTATTTGCTTAATAGCAGAGCGCACACCTCCTCTGCACTCAACCACGAACGTCCTCTGCGAGAGGTAGCTACACAGGACTCTGTACATGGGACCTGGAAGCAATCCTTTGAGCTTGAAGAGCAGACCGCTGTGCCATACCCGGTCAAAGGCCTCCTGAATGTCCAGGTATACAGCCGGACAGTATTGATTGCGCTCAAAAGCATTTAGAATATATTGCGTGACTCTTCCTAGCTGCTGGTCACAGCCATGTTCCTTGCGGAAGCCGAATTGATGGCTAGGGAGTCTACTTGCAAAAGCTGGGATCTCGAACAGCCTTTTGAGGATTAAAGACTCAAAGATTTTGGAAATCCCAGAAAGGAGGCTGATTGGTCGATAGGAAGCCAATTGGTCAGCAGGTTTACCAGGCTTGGGAATCATTTTGACAACTGCAAGTTTCCACCTGTCCGGGTAGTAACCAAATCTTAACATACCATTAAAGATATTAGTTATGTACACTACCGCAGAGGGAGGAAGCGCCTTGATCGTTCTGTTATCTATGTAGTCAATGCCTGGAGACTTACTTAGCTTCAGCTTATGAATTTCAGCTTTCACCTCATCCGGCGTGATACCAATTATAGCAGATTCTGCTTGTGCTGGGGGCTTTTGTAGCTCGTTTTCAATCAATAACCTGTCATTTTCAGATATGGTTTCAAATGGTGAGAACCTAGATTCAAGATGCTGTCCGAAAGCCTCCGCTTTATCCTCAGTAGTTTTGCACCAGGGGTCAGCGCTATTAGAGGCTCCGTCGCTCACATCAAAATGTTTTCTTACCGCAAGGTTAGGAGGTGGTTGCCGCTTCATTTTGTTGGTGATTCGCCAAAGATGCTGCATGTTGTACCTGTTGTCCGGATCTAACTTATTCAGCATCAGGTCTGTTCTCTTGTTCTTATCCTTCCTTAACTCCTTTGAGATGCGGTTGGTTAAGTGATTAACAATGACTTTGATAAGGGGGTGACGAGCTTTGGTTAGCTGCTTTTTAAGCAATCGCTTTGCTTCAATCATTTGCCTGACAAGCCAGCTTGTAGGTTCCCTTCGTGCTTGCAGAGAATGCCTCGGAGGATATGGTGGCCTAGCAGCGTAAGCTGCAGCGAAATTGATGTTGCGTTCTAAGATGCTAACGCAGTCGTCAATATCAGCCCCTGATCTTATCTCAGTTTCGTTGAGGACGCAATCATCAAGGCTTTTTTGAAATTGCTTGATACTGGAGGTAAACGGAAGAAGTTGATGCTTGAAATGCCTAACAGGTTCCGCACCCAAAATTGAGATTTTTAGAGGAAGGTGGTCAGATCCTAAGCAGTGGAGCTCCTGAATTTGAAGACGTGAGTGCCTTATTCCACCGTAAATAGCAAAGTCTATAGCTGACGGGGATTGCCGCGAATTGAATGGATAGTGAGTAGGTGAGCCAGTTGCCAGGATGTCGTAATTGCTAGATTGCAGGCATTGGAGAAGGCTGGTACCTCTCTTGCACGAGCGAGCGTTGCCCCACCAGTTGCTTTTCGCATTCCAGTCACCTGCTACTATAAATTTGTTTCCCTGACTATGAAGGAAGCCACTGAAATCCTCAGCAGTCCAGTTGATGAGCGGCGGTAAATAAGCAGAACATACATTTATGGATGTACCATCTTGAAGAGCAAGAGCCACTGAGGCACATTGAATTTGAGGAAGTGATATCGGCGACAAAGCCAGATGCCGTAGAGCGTGCTTAATAAAAACTGCTGCACCACCGCGCCTCCTACCAGAAGGATGGTTTGCAGGGTAGGTATCATAACCGTTGATGACAACATTGTCTGAGTCCAGGAGGTGTGTTTCGGAAATGAGTAGAACATCAACTGCGTTATTGTTGACAAACGCAATTACTTCACTCAATTTGCGAGTTAGCCCAGCAGCATTCCAGGAGACAATTTTTAAAAGAGTATTGCTCTCTGGAGATGCTGCTGAAGCTTTGATGACAGGAGGTGTAAAACTAGGCATTTTTGTTTCCATTGACTTGAAGGATTTCTGCTAAACTGAGGACGATTGTCACTAACCTGTCCAACTTCCTCTCTAAACTGGAGAAGGCTGAAGCGTCTGGATTGCAGTGTCGATTTTCCATTAAAATATCCACCAGTTTGTCAAGTTTCCGACATATTAAGCTGTTGCTGTCTTGTTGTAAAACTGCAACACGGTTGCTGCGGCTTCGGCTATGGGAAGCCAAACTTTCAGTTGGCTGCAAAGATGTGGGCAGAGTTTGCATACGTGCCTTGCTACAGCTACGGCTACGGGGAGCGAGGTTGAAAGCTGGCTGTGGCAATGCGTTCGCAGTTTGCGCACGAGCCTTACTTGACTGACGAGAGCTGCTCTGAGATTGCTGGGGAGCAGTCACGTGCTGAAGCAGTTGCGGTTGGCGTTGCTGACGAATTGATTTTTTTTTTTGATCTTTACGTATCGACGATGATACGCACAATGAATTCAAGCTCTCCGTACAACCTTTCCTAAGCCTGAGTCTGGCAGGCGAGGGGGTTGTGGGGGAGCATGAATATTCTTTATTCAAATAATATTATATCTAACATTTTTTTTGAATTTGTTGGTGCCGCATTACTATTTGAATGCTATGGGCTCTTAGTGATAAGATTAAAGTTATATATTATAGTTATAGCTATAATTATAATTATAAATATGACATTAATCGAACTAATTGAACGTTGCAAAATGCTGTAAGAAATTTGCTTAATAACTAACTTTTCATTTCCTTGTATTTACAGATTGTTTTAGAGACTAATGCTCGTTATTGACTGAGGCAGTTGTGGTGCTCATTTTTAATTTGGTAATATACTTATGTTTAAATTCTTAATGTTTATTTACTTATATATATATATATATATTTTTTTTTTTTTTCTTCATTTTTTGCTTTTCAGGACTGCAACTACAGCTGTTGGAGCTAGCAGCTGTGTCTTCTGATAGGATGCTGGTGAGTTTGTTTTATTGAAATTACTTATTTATGTTTATTTTTATGTATAGCTTTCTAATTCTTTTTTCTTTTCAGGTTAATTATTTATTTCAGGTTAATTCTTTCTTTCATTTCATTTCAGGTTTCCGAGTGCAGTGCCATCGTACAGGATGAGGCGAGCAGCCGGTGAGTATGTATATTTTGCTTAATTTAATTTATTTATTTCATTTTAAATTAACTAATTTTATTCTTCTTTGTTTACAGGTGTACCAACATTTGGATTTGGCAGCGAGCAGGAAGACGGTGTGTTGGAGTATCCATGCTCCCAGATGATGATGGGTCTGCAGAGAATGGCTCCTTACTAGGAGGATCACGAGGGACAATCTATTCGTGACGGATATTGTGCTGATTGGGTGAGTATGCGTGTTTTGTTTATGTGTTTACATATTGTATCATTTTTGTTTTCAGCTAATTTAGTGCTAATCGTAATCGGGAGCAGAATGTTGCGCTAAAGCGCAGGGCTGCATTTTGCTGAACGTGGAGTTAGCAGAAGTGGCCTCTGGTAGGCTGCTGTTATGTTGTTTTGGTTTGTTTACGTTTGTAGTTATCGATTATATTTCATATTTGCATTTATTTTATTATTTTATTATTTATTTATTTTATTAATTCATTTCTTTATTTTCGTTTCAGGTGGGTTTCGTGTGCGGTGCCAGCACACAGATCGAGTCAATCAGCAGGTGAGTGTGCGTTATTATGTTTATTATATTCTTTGATTGTGTATTTTAAATTGTTACAGGTGCATCGATGTTCAGGTTTGGCACATTGGTGCAATACGCAGATTTGAAGCAATCATGTCTTCAGATTGGAAAGCTGCTGAGGATGCTTCTGTTGCGAATGCTGCTGCGTGAAGAGTATTTAATTTAATTGACAAGTTCTATGAGCAGCGCGCGTGTGTGCGATTATTTGTCAGATAAGTGTTGTTTAAAAATGTATGAGTGTGCTTGTATTAAATTGTTGTTTTGTTTCATTTCAGAATATACTTTATATTTATTTTTATGCGGAGGATCGCGAGGGACAATCTTTTCGTGACGGATATTGTGCTGATTGGGTGAGTATGCGTGTTTTTTTTTATGTGTTTACATATTGTATCATTTTTGTTTTCAGCTAATTTAGTGCTAATCGTAATCGGGAGCAGAATGTTGCGCTAAAGCGCAAAGCTGCATTTTGCTGAACGTGGAGTTAGCAGAATTGGCCTCTGGTAGGCTGCTGTTATGTTGTTTTGGTTTGTTTACGTTTGTAGTTATCGATTATATTTCATATTTGCATTTATTTTATTATTTTATTATTTATTTATTTTATTAATTCATTTCTTTATTTTCGTTTCAGGTGGGTTTCGTGTGCGGTGCCAGCACACAGTTCGAGTCCATCAGCAGGTGAGTGTGCGTTATTATGTTTATTATGTTTATTATATTCTTTGATTGTGTATTTTAAATTGTTACAGGTGTATCGATGTTCGGGTTTGGCACATTGGTGCAATACGCAGATTTGAAGCAATCATGTCTTCAGATTGGAAAGCTGCTGAGGATGCTTCTGTTGCGAATGCTGCTGCGTGAAGAGTATTTAATTTAATTGACAAGTTCTATGAGCAGCGCGCGTGTGTGCGATTATTTGTCAGATAAGTGTTGTTTAAAAATGTATGAGTGTGCTTGTATTAAATTGTTGTTTTGTTTCATTTCAGAATATACTTTATACTTGCCAGGAGCGCGAGCAAGCTCATAGGATTGTATCAGAGTGCAGGTGAGAATGCATTGTTGGTTGTTTGTTTGGTTCTTATTGCTTTGTTTGTTTTCCTTTCCAGAAATGTTCATTTAATTCACTGTGTAGCTATAGAGAAGTTTGTTGATTGCAGCTGGTGTTATTGCTCAGTGCTGAGAGTATTGACTGGATGAGCTTTAGGATGAATCTGTATGAATTGTAGCAGATTCAGTTGCCTGCCCCAGGGCTGGGCTCAGGGAGAGCAAGTTTCCGTCCAGTGAAGAGGCTGGGAGTGGACCTATGGCAGGCAATAAGGAAGTTGCCGTTATTTTTTTTTTTGATCTTTACGTATCGACGATGATACGCACAATGAATTCAAGCTCTCCGTACAACCTTTCCTAAGCCTGAGTCTGGCAGGCGAGGGGGTTGTGGGGGAGCATGAATATTCTTTATTCAAATAATATTATATCTAACATTTTTTTTGAATTTGTTGGTGCCGCATTACTATTTGAATGCTATGGGCTCTTAGTGATAAGATTAAAGTTATATATTATAGTTATAGCTATAATTATAATTATAAATATGACATTAATCGAACTAATTGAACGTTGCAAAATGCTGTAAGAAAATTTGCTTAATAACTAACTTTTCATTTCCTTGTATTTACAGATTGTTTTAGAGACTAATGCTCGTTATTGACTGAGGCAGTTGTGGTGCTCATTTTTTAATTTGGTAATATACTTATGTTTAAATTCTTAATGTTTATTTACTTATATATATATATATATATTTTTTTTTTTTTTTTCTTCATTTTTTGCTTTTCAGGACTGCAACTACAGCTGTTGGAGCTAGCAGCTGTGTCTTCTGATAGGATGCTGGTGAGTTTGTTTTATTGAAATTACTTATTTATGTTTATTTTTATGTATAGCTTTCTAATTCTTTTTTCTTTTCAGGTTAATTATTTATTTCAGGTTAATTCTTTCTTTCATTTCATTTCAGGTTTCCGAGTGCAGTGCCATCGTACAGGATGAGGCGAGCAGCCGGTGAGTATGTATATTTTGCTTAATTTAATTTATTTATTTCATTTTAAATTAACTAATTTTATTCTTCTTTGTTTACAGGTGTACCAACATTTGGATTTGGCAGCGAGCAGGAAGACGGTGTGTTGGAGTATCCATGCTCCCAGATGATGATGGGTCTGCAGAGAATGGCTCCTTACTAGGAGGATCACGAGGGACAATCTATTCGTGACGGATATTGTGCTGATTGGGTGAGTATGCGTGTTTTGTTTATGTGTTTACATATTGTATCATTTTTGTTTTCAGCTAATTTAGTGCTAATCGTAATCGGGAGCAGAATGTTGCGCTAAAGCGCAGGGCTGCATTTTGCTGAACGTGGAGTTAGCAGAAGTGGCCTCTGGTAGGCTGCTGTTATGTTGTTTTGGTTTGTTTACGTTTGTAGTTATCGATTATATTTCATATTTGCATTTATTTTATTATTTTATTATTTATTTATTTTATTAATTCATTTCTTTATTTTCGTTTCAGGTGGGTTTCGTGTGCGGTGCCAGCACACAGATCGAGTCAATCAGCAGGTGAGTGTGCGTTATTATGTTTATTATATTCTTTGATTGTGTATTTTAAATTGTTACAGGTGCATCGATGTTCAGGTTTGGCACATTGGTGCAATACGCAGATTTGAAGCAATCATGTCTTCAGATTGGAAAGCTGCTGAGGATGCTTCTGTTGCGAATGCTGCTGCGTGAAGAGTATTTAATTTAATTGACAAGTTCTATGAGCAGCGCGCGTGTGTGCGATTATTTGTCAGATAAGTGTTGTTTAAAAAATGTATGAGTGTGCTTGTATTAAATTGTTGTTTTGTTTCATTTCAGAATATACTTTATATTTATTTTTATGCGGAGGATCGCGAGGGACAATCTTTTCGTGACGGATATTGTGCTGATTGGGTGAGTATGCGTGTTTTTTTTTATGTGTTTACATATTGTATCATTTTTGTTTTCAGCTAATTTAGTGCTAATCGTAATCGGGAGCAGAATGTTGCGCTAAAGCGCAAAGCTGCATTTTGCTGAACGTGGAGTTAGCAGAATTGGCCTCTGGTAGGCTGCTGTTATGTTGTTTTGGTTTGTTTACGTTTGTAGTTATCGATTATATTTCATATTTGCATTTATTTTATTATTTTATTATTTATTTATTTTATTAATTCATTTCTTTATTTTCGTTTCAGGTGGGTTTCGTGTGCGGTGCCAGCACACAGTTCGAGTCCATCAGCAGGTGAGTGTGCGTTATTATGTTTATTATGTTTATTATATTCTTTGATTGTGTATTTAAATTGTTACAGGTGTATCGATGTTCGGGTTTGGCACATTGGTGCAATACGCAGATTTGAAGCAATCATGTCTTCAGATTGGAAAGCTGCTGAGGATGCTTCTGTTGCGAATGCTGCTGCGTGAAGAGTATTTAATTTAATTGACAAGTTCTATGAGCAGCGCGCGTGTGTGCGATTATTTGTCAGATAAGTGTTGTTTAAAAATGTATGAGTGTGCTTGTATTAAATTGTTGTTTTGTTTCATTTCAGAATATACTTTATACTTGCCAGGAGCGCGAGCAAGCTCATAGGATTGTATCAGAGTGCAGGTGAGAATGCATTGTTGGTTGTTTGTTTGGTTCTTATTGCTTTGTTTGTTTTCCTTTCCAGAAATGTTCATTTAATTCACTGTGTAGCTATAGAGAAGTTTGTTGATTGCAGCTGGTGTTATTGCTCAGTGCTGAGAGTATTGACTGGATGAGCTTTAGGATGAATCTGTATGAATTGTAGCAGATTCAGTTGCCTGCCCCAGGGCTGGGCTCAGGGAGAGCAAGTTTCCGTCCAGTGAAGAGGCTGGGAGTGGACCTATGGCAGGCAATAAGGAAGTTGCCGTTTTTTGATCTTTACGTATCGACGATGATACGCACAATGAATTCAAGCTCTCCGTACAACCTTTCCTAAGCCTGAGTCTGGCAGGCGAGGGGGTTGTGGGGGAGCATGAATATTCTTTATTCAAATAATATTATATCTAACATTTTTTTTGAATTTGTTGGTGCCGCATTACTATTTGAATGCTATGGGCTCTTAGTGATAAGATTAAAGTTATATATTATAGTTATAGCTATAATTATAATTATAAATATGACATTAATCGAACTAATTGAACGTTGCAAAATGCTGTAAGAAAATTTGCTTAATAACTAACTTTTCATTTCCTTGTATTTACAGATTGTTTTAGAGACTAATGCTCGTTATTGACTGAGGCAGTTGTGGTGCTCATTTTTTAATTTGGTAATATACTTATGTTTAAATTCTTAATGTTTATTTACTTATATATATATATATATATTTTTTTTTTTTTTTTCTTCATTTTTTGCTTTTCAGGACTGCAACTACAGCTGTTGGAGCTAGCAGCTGTGTCTTCTGATAGGATGCTGGTGAGTTTGTTTTATTGAAATTACTTATTTATGTTTATTTTTATGTATAGCTTTCTAATTCTTTTTTCTTTTCAGGTTAATTATTTATTTCAGGTTAATTCTTTCTTTCATTTCATTTCAGGTTTCCGAGTGCAGTGCCATCGTACAGGATGAGGCGAGCAGCCGGTGAGTATGTATATTTTGCTTAATTTAATTTATTTATTTCATTTTAAATTAACTAATTTTATTCTTCTTTGTTTACAGGTGTACCAACATTTGGATTTGGCAGCGAGCAGGAAGACGGTGTGTTGGAGTATCCATGCTCCCAGATGATGATGGGTCTGCAGAGAATGGCTCCTTACTAGGAGGATCACGAGGGACAATCTATTCGTGACGGATATTGTGCTGATTGGGTGAGTATGCGTGTTTTGTTTATGTGTTTACATATTGTATCATTTTTGTTTTCAGCTAATTTAGTGCTAATCGTAATCGGGAGCAGAATGTTGCGCTAAAGCGCAGGGCTGCATTTTGCTGAACGTGGAGTTAGCAGAAGTGGCCTCTGGTAGGCTGCTGTTATGTTGTTTTGGTTTGTTTACGTTTGTAGTTATCGATTATATTTCATATTTGCATTTATTTTATTATTTTATTATTTATTTATTTTATTAATTCATTTCTTTATTTTCGTTTCAGGTGGGTTTCGTGTGCGGTGCCAGCACACAGATCGAGTCAATCAGCAGGTGAGTGTGCGTTATTATGTTTATTATATTCTTTGATTGTGTATTTTAAATTGTTACAGGTGCATCGATGTTCAGGTTTGGCACATTGGTGCAATACGCAGATTTGAAGCAATCATGTCTTCAGATTGGAAAGCTGCTGAGGATGCTTCTGTTGCGAATGCTGCTGCGTGAAGAGTATTTAATTTAATTGACAAGTTCTATGAGCAGCGCGCGTGTGTGCGATTATTTGTCAGATAAGTGTTGTTTAAAAAATGTATGAGTGTGCTTGTATTAAATTGTTGTTTTGTTTCATTTCAGAATATACTTTATATTTATTTTTATGCGGAGGATCGCGAGGGACAATCTTTTCGTGACGGATATTGTGCTGATTGGGTGAGTATGCGTGTTTTTTTTTATGTGTTTACATATTGTATCATTTTTGTTTTCAGCTAATTTAGTGCTAATCGTAATCGGGAGCAGAATGTTGCGCTAAAGCGCAAAGCTGCATTTTGCTGAACGTGGAGTTAGCAGAATTGGCCTCTGGTAGGCTGCTGTTATGTTGTTTTGGTTTGTTTACGTTTGTAGTTATCGATTATATTTCATATTTGCATTTATTTTATTATTTTATTATTTATTTATTTTATTAATTCATTTCTTTATTTTCGTTTCAGGTGGGTTTCGTGTGCGGTGCCAGCACACAGTTCGAGTCCATCAGCAGGTGAGTGTGCGTTATTATGTTTATTATGTTTATTATATTCTTTGATTGTGTATTTTAAATTGTTACAGGTGTATCGATGTTCGGGTTTGGCACATTGGTGCAATACGCAGATTTGAAGCAATCATGTCTTCAGATTGGAAAGCTGCTGAGGATGCTTCTGTTGCGAATGCTGCTGCGTGAAGAGTATTTAATTTAATTGACAAGTTCTATGAGCAGCGCGCGTGTGTGCGATTATTTGTCAGATAAGTGTTGTTTAAAAATGTATGAGTGTGCTTGTATTAAATTGTTGTTTTGTTTCATTTCAGAATATACTTTATACTTGCCAGGAGCGCGAGCAAGCTCATAGGATTGTATCAGAGTGCAGGTGAGAATGCATTGTTGGTTGTTTGTTTGGTTCTTATTGCTTTGTTTGTTTTCCTTTCCAGAAATGTTCATTTAATTCACTGTGTAGCTATAGAGAAGTTTGTTGATTGCAGCTGGTGTTATTGCTCAGTGCTGAGAGTATTGACTGGATGAGCTTTAGGATGAATCTGTATGAATTGTAGCAGATTCAGTTGCCTGCCCCAGGGCTGGGCTCAGGGAGAGCAAGTTTCCGTCCAGTGAAGAGGCTGGGAGTGGACCTATGGCAGGCAATAAGGAAGTTGCCGTTTTGATCTTTACGTATCGACGATGATACGCACAATGAATTCAAGCTCTCCGTACAACCTTTCCTAAGCCTGAGTCTGGCAGGCGAGGGGGTTGTGGGGGAGCATGAATATTCTTTATTCAAATAATATTATATCTAACATTTTTTTTGAATTTGTTGGTGCCGCATTACTATTTGAATGCTATGGGCTCTTAGTGATAAGATTAAAGTTATATATTATAGTTATAGCTATAATTATAATTATAAATATGACATTAATCGAACTAATTGAACGTTGCAAAATGCTGTAAGAAAATTTGCTTAATAACTAACTTTTCATTTCCTTGTATTTACAGATTGTTTTAGAGACTAATGCTCGTTATTGACTGAGGCAGTTGTGGTGCTCATTTTTTAATTTGGTAATATACTTTTTTTGATCTTTACGTATCGACGATGATACGCACAATGAATTCAAGCTCTCCGTACAACCTTTCCTAAGCCTGAGTCTGGCAGGCGAGGGGGTTGTGGGGGAGCATGAATATTCTTTATTCAAATAATATTATATCTAACATTTTTTTTGAATTTGTTGGTGCCGCATTACTATTTGAATGCTATGGGCTCTTAGTGATAAGATTAAAGTTATATATTATAGTTATAGCTATAATTATAATTATAAATATGACATTAATTTTTTTTTTTTTTTTTTTTAATCTCCTCAAGGTAGCCTGTTGCAAAGAACTTGAGTACATGGTTTCTCCTAGACCCTTGGCTTACACTGTAGTGTATTAGGGAGCTAGGAGTGGTGCCTGTCTGTTGCCACTGGGTAGTAGTCCACGTAGGAGTTGGTTCGGCCTTTCATCGTTCTAACACTGGTTGATATGCCAGTATGTAAGTCCGAGGAGGTACATGTTAGAAAGCGCATTGAGAAGGGTTTTTGTTGGTTAGGCATATTTCACCTGGCAGGTTAATAATCTGGTTGTCCCAATTAGGGAGCAGTTAGTTAATCAAACTCAAGATCAAAGTGTATGCAGGTGTTGTCCATTTGCCAAGTCTCTTACGAGAGGCGGGCACGTACATATATATTGATCAGGAGAGATTAGGCGGTGTAGTTGCTGAGATGCAATTTGTCAGTGGAATCAAAGTGTATGCAGGTGTTGTCCATTTGCCAAGTCTCTTATGAGAGGCGGGCACGTACATATATATTGATTTTGGAAGTTTGTAGTGTCAATCTCGAGAGAAAGATAATGGTTGTGTATCAGTTTAGCTGTGCCTGACAGCTCTGTTTCACTTGGTTATGGATAGGTTATAATATCAATCTCAAGAGAAAGATATTGGTTGTGTATCAGATTAGCTGTGCCTGACAGCTCTGTTTCACTTGGTTATGGATAGGTTATAATATCAATCTCAAGAGAAAGATAATGGTTGTGTATCAGATTAGCTGGTCCTGACAGCTCTGTTTCACTTGGTTATGGATAGGTTATAATATCAATCTCAAGAGAAAGATATTGGTTGTGTATCAGATTAGCTGTGCCTGACAGCTCTGTTTCACTTGGTTATGGATAGGTTATAATATCAATCTCAAGAGAAAGATATTGGTTGTGTATCAGATTAGCTGGTCCTGACAGCTCTGTTTCACTTGGTTATGGATAGGTTATAATATCAATCTCAAGAGAAAGATATTGGTTGTGTATCAGATTAGCTGTGCCTGACAGCTCTGTTTCACTTGGTTATGGATAGGTTATAATATCAATCTCAAGAGAAAGATATTGGTTGTGTATCAGATTAGCTGTGCCTGACAGCTCTGTTTCACTTGGTTATGGATAGTTTTTAATATCAATCTCGAGAGAAAGATAATGGTTGTGTATCAGATTAGCTGTGCCTGACAGCTCTGATTCACTTGGTTATGGATAGTTTGTAATATCAATCTCGAGAGAAAGATAGTGGTTGTGTATCAGATTAGCTGTGTCTGACAGCTCTGTTTCATTTGGTTGTGGGTAGTTTGTAATATCAATCTCGAGAGAAAGATAATGGTTGTGTATCAGATTAGCTGTGCCTGACAGCTCTGTTTCACTTGGTTATGGAAGAGGTGTCATGATTATTTTAACTTATAATCTGTTAATACAGTTGGAAAGTTAGTTGTAAGTTTTTGTTAAGGAGGGGTTAACACCCTTGAGGGATTTGGTCATACATTCGTAGGGCACCAAGACATTTGCATTCTGGCGACTTCAGAATGCAGCGGTTCGGCGACCCCTAAAAAGAAGCCCATTTCCGACCGGACATGTTAACTTCTCCTGTTAGAATTGTTTAGTTTATCTAGATTATTTAACTTATAATCTGATAATATAACTGGAAAATTAATTGTTAGGTTATTTAGGAGGGGTTAACACCCCTGAGAGATTTGGTCATACATTCGTGGGGTACCAAGACATTTGCATTTTGGCGACTTCAGAATGCAGCAGTTCAGTGAACCCCATAAAGAAGCCCATTTCTGACTGGACATGTTAGCTCTCCTGATAGTATTGTTTAGTTTATCTAGATTATTTAACTCTTAATCTGATAATATAACTGGAAAATTAATTGTTAGGTTATTTAGGAGGGGCTTACACCCCTGAGAGATTTGGTCATACATTCACAGGGCACCAAGACATTTGTATTTTGGCGACTTCAGAATGCAGCAGTTCGGTGAACCCTGTAAAGAAGCCCATATCTGACTGGACATGTTAGCTCTCCTGATAGTATTGTTAAGTTTGTCTAGATTATTTAACTCTTAATCTGATAATATAACTGGAAATTATTTGTTAGGTTATTTAGGAAGGGTTTACACCCCTTAGAGATTTGGTCACACATTCATAGGGCACCGAGACATTTGCATTCTGGTAATTTCAAAATGCAGCAGCTCGATGAACCCTGTAAAGAAGCCCGTAACGAAGCCCATTTCTGACTGGACATGTTAGCTCTTCTGATAGTATTGTTTAGTTTATCTAGATTATTTAACTCTTAATCTGATAATATAACTGGAAAATTAATTGTTAGGTTATTTAGGAGAGGATTATTTTTGAGAGGGGATTGTGTGTGTTAGGCATATTTCACCTGGCGGGTTAATAATCTGGTTGCTCCAAGTAGGGAACAGTTAGTTAAATAAATTCGAAATCAAAGTGTATGCAGGTGTTGTCCATTTGCCAAGTCTCTTGTGAGAGGCGGGCACGTACATATATATTGATTTATATTGATTTTGGTAGTTTGTAATATCAGTCTCGAGAGAAAGATAATGGTTGTGTATCAGTTGAGCTGTGCATGACAGCTCTGTTTCACTTGGTTATGGATAGTTTGTTTGGTTTTAATTTTTTGGAGGAAGAGGTATCATGATTATTTTAACTTATAATCTGTTAATACAGTTGAAAAGTTAGTTGTAAATTTTTATTAAGGAAGGGTTAACACCCTTGAGGGATTTGGTCATGCATTTGTAGGGCACCAAGACATTTGCATTCTGGTGACTTCAGAATGCAGCAGTTCGGTGAACCCTAAAAAGAAGCCCATATTTTTTTTTTTTTTTTTTTTTTAATCTCCTCAAGGTAGCCTGTTGCAAAGAACTTGAGTACATGGTTTCTCCTAGACCCTTGGCTTACACTGTAGTGTATTAGGGAGCTAGGAGTGGTGCCTGTCTGTTGCCACTGGGTAGTAGTCCACGTAGGAGTTGGTTCGGCCTTTCATCGTTCTAACACTGGTTGATATGCCAGTATGTAAGTCCGAGGAGGTACATGTTAGAAAGCGCATTGAGAAGGGGTTTTTGTTGGTTAGGCATATTTCACCTGGCAGGTTAATAATCTGGTTGTCCCAATTAGGGAGCAGTTAGTTAATCAAACTCAAGATCAAAGTGTATGCAGGTGTTGTCCATTTGCCAAGTCTCTTACGAGAGGCGGGCACGTACATATATATTGATCAGGAGAGATTAGGCGGTGTAGTTGCTGAGATGCAATTTGTCAGTGGAATCAAAGTGTATGCAGGTGTTGTCCATTTGCCAAGTCTCTTATGAGAGGCGGGCACGTACATATATATTGATTTTGGAAGTTTGTAGTGTCAATCTCGAGAGAAAGATAATGGTTGTGTATCAGTTTAGCTGTGCCTGACAGCTCTGTTTCACTTGGTTATGGATAGGTTATAATATCAATCTCAAGAGAAAGATATTGGTTGTGTATCAGATTAGATGTGCCTGACAGCTCTGTTTCACTTGGTTATGGATAGGTTATAATATCAATCTCAAGAGAAAGATAATGGTTGTGTATCAGATTAGCTGGTCCTGACAGCTCTGTTTCACTTGGTTATGGATAGGTTATAATATCAATCTCAGAGAAAGATATTGGTTGTGTATCAGATTAGCTGTGCCTGACAGCTCTGTTTCACTTGGTTATGGATAGGTTATAATATCAATCTCAAGAGAAAGATATTGGTTGTGTATCAGATTAGCTGGTCCTGACAGCTCTGTTTCACTTGGTTATGGATAGGTTATAATATCAATCTCAAGAGAAAGATATTGGTTGTGTATCAGATTAGCTGTGCCTGACAGCTCTGTTTCACTTGGTTATGGATAGGTTATAATATCAATCTCAAGAGAAAGATATTGGTTGTGTATCAGATTAGCTGTGCCTGACAGCTCTGTTTCACTTGGTTATGGATAGTTTTTAATATCAATCTCGAGAGAAAGATAATGGTTGTGTATCAGATTAGCTGTGCCTGACAGCTCTGATTCACTTGGTTATGGATAGTTTGTAATATCAATCTCGAGAGAAGATAGTGGTTGTGTATCAGATTAGCTGTGTCTGACAGCTCTTGTTTCATTTGGTTGTGGGTAGTTTGTAATATCAATCTCGAGAGAAAGATAATGGTTGTGTATCAGATTAGCTGTGCCTGACAGCTCTGTTTCACTTTGTTATGGAAGAGGTGTCATGATTATTTTAACTTATAATCTGTTAATACAGTTGGAAAGTT